>JAIUZE010011045.1:0-30538 GCA_022085475.1 Heliosperma pusillum
GTACCTACGGAGGACTAGGGATTGGGTATTGACTTATGGAGGCGACACTGAGCTATGCGCAATCGGTTACGCAGATGCTAGCTTCCAAACGGATCGAGATGACACGAAATCTCAGTCTGGATTCGTTTTTACTCTTAATGGCGCTGCGGTCAGCTGGAAAAGCTCCAAACAAACTGTTATAGCAGATTCTACGACTGAGTCCGAGTACTATGCTGCTTCAGAGGCTGCGAAGGAAGCTATATGGATGCGTCAATTCGTACAAGGACTAACTGTAGTTCCTAGTTCGGATGACCCGATCACCATCTATTGTGATAATAGTGGTGCCATCTTCCAGGCTAAGGAGCCTAAGTCCAGCAACAAGTCTAGGCATGTACAACGGAAGGCTCACATGATCCGAGATTACGTGGATCAAAGGGAGATAGTGATAGACAAGATTGCTACGGATGATAACGTCGCAGATCCTCTCACTAAACCTCTGAGATATGATAAACATGAAGGGCACGTTATTTCCATGGAAATCAAACGTGTTCCTGAGTTGTATTAGTTGTTTTATATGGATTAGACACCTGTATCTTTTTCATAAAAACTATCTATAAAATCATCGTTTTGTTTTATATTTTGTTTTTCATGTGGGTTGTACTGACAACATTGAACACCACAAAGTGAACTGAATTACATTATATTTTGTTTTGGTCTGTAATTGCCTACATGAGCTGATAACTCTGGCAATTATTTTGTGACGTCGATTGATGGTGGGTTTCAACGAGCCATAAGTCAAACTGTTGACTGATCGATCACAGATGCGAGTTATAATGATACTGCGCAGGACATTTTGTGACGACGTTATGGAGTCCTAAATGTTTCGGAAAATTAGGTGCCAGGTCGTGGATAGGACATCCATAGTGTTCCTAGAGTCGATTCTTTTGACTATCGACTGTCTCTTGAGATAAAGGCAGTTTTGGGGTGACTTTGGTTTCTTTCTCATGGTCGACCGTAACAGGAGGCTAAGTAGATTTTCACTGGGTCATTTCATACTGCGCTTGTGTCTGCAAGATTCGAGTTGAAGAAAATATCCAACCTTTATCAGGATATGATATTTCTTAGGGCCACTCGAGGAGCTGTAACTGAAATGCATGGCCATGCTCGAATGAAGATTCGTTTATCAGTTAAGTTACTCTCTAGTCGGGGAAACCACTCTTGATACTGATCACTTGTAAACTACGACCTTTGTGAATACGGACTTTGCAAATTGGTTTACATTGAGTGGGAGAAATTTATTATGGATATGAGAATCGGTTATCGCACATACACTTGTACGGACAAGTGGGAGATTGTTGGAGCTAGTGTCCTCCACAGTTAGTGCAATAACATAAATAAATCTCTGTAGGTTCACAGGGTATACTTTGTATAATAATCAGTTGATTAACGTTTATCAATAACGGTTGGCTTGCTAGATAAGTTTGACGTTATTGTCATACAGATGGCGGTGATCAACTGGTCCCTAAAAGTCACACCTAAAGGATGTGTTTGAGAGATGTGATTGTTTGAGAAAATAATCATATTGATACCCTATTATATGACTAAAAGGTTAGTCAGTGTATTTGACTAAAAGGTTAGTCAATGTGATGATGAGACAAAAGTTAGCTGAGACGAATTAACTGTAATTCGTAAAATTGAATATAAAAAGTTATATTTAATTATAGTATATAATGTAAGCTAATTAAACATAAACCGTTATAATTAATTGGCAAATTATAAATATACGGATATTTATAATTAATGACGGATTATAATGTCGGTCCATGTAAAACGACGATTATAAGATATTACATTATATTCGAAGCTTAAATGACCAAAAACGAATGTATCCAGATACACTCGGTGTTTAGTCAATGGGTAGTTATTATTGAGGAGACAAAAATCTCCCCATATAAAAGACCCAGTTGTGCCGTGGGAAAGGGAGGGAAAATGAGAGACAATTAAGTTCTTATTTTCTCTAACCTAATTTCACACTGACAGCCTCCATCATTCATAGATCAGAAAAGACAAAAGTTAACTGTAACTTTTGACAAAACACAAAAACCTTCTTCTCAACAGTGAGATCGTGTAAAAGGTTTACTTTCTAGCAAAAGAAAAGGGTATTTCTCGGAGCATCTTGGGTGCAACGATTAGGAAGATATCTACTTTGATATCTCTGTTCTTTACGCCAATTGCTAGGACCGGAGGTTGATTTCTATATCACTACTATTATTCTTGTTTTCGTTTATGACTTGCATAATCAAATTATTACTTTTCGTTATAATCCTATAATAATTGTATTGTGGTAATACGGATTTCCCACATACACCCCCTTGGAAAAGGCAAGGAGAAGATGAATAACCTTGAGATGGAGACCTTGGAAATTGTAGACCAAGGAGAGTTAGTAATTGGTCATGGAGAGCTATCAAGGAATGGGGAAGGGACATCCACAATCAAGGACCCCAAGGGAGACACTTCAAAGATGGTTAAAGACATTATTGATGATGATGTGGTAGAGGAATACATACCGAAAGTCCCATTTCCTAGTGCTTTGATAAGCACAAGGAAGTATGACAAGGAGACCGACTTGTATGAAACTTTCCGGAAGTGTGAGGTAAACATTACTCTTCTTAATTTGTTAAATAGTGTCCCTAGGTATGCAAAGCTCTTGAAAGAACTTTGTACACCTAAGAGAAATCCTAAGAAAGGAACCCATAGGGTTAGGGTGAGTGAGCATGTTTCGGCAATTTTCAAGCAAAAATTACCAAAGAAATGAGGAGACCCGGGCATGTTCACCATCCCTTGCACCATTGGAGGGTAAAGTTTCAAACGTGTCATGTTAGACCTTGGAGCCTCTATTAACGTCATGCCCATATCCATCTATCGGACCCTAGGCTTAGGACCTTTGTCTAAGACCGGGGTGGTTATTCAATTAGCTGATAGGTCTAGTGTCTACCCCAAAGGCTTGATAGAGGATGTACTAGTAGAGGTAGATAACCTTGTCTTCCCGGCGGACTTCTATGTTTTAGACATGGAGTCTAGTTCAAGTGGCACTCCCCTTCTCCTTGGTAGGCCATTCATGAAAACCTCTAAGACCAAGATTGATGTGTCAAACGGATGTTTGACAATGGAGTTCGAGGGAAAGAAATTGACCTATAATATCTATGACACCCTAGTGATGTTCAATCTTGTTTTTTCTTAGATATTTTCGAGCCTTTGGTACATCAAATGTACAAGTTATGTGATAGGGACCCACTTAAGGTGACCCTAACTAACAATGTGGAAGAAGAGGGTTTGCGGTTTTTTTTTTTGGTTGATGTGCAGGAACATCTCAAGGACTTGGAGAAAGAAGAGCCCCTAGACACTTATGAAGAACTCAACATCATCGAGGTGCTGAAAGCAGAGGACTTCAGTGGAAAACGCTGGCAGCGCCCCACGACGCTGGCAGCGTTTTGGTCTGGAGAACCTATCCGAGCTTTTTGCTTTGAGCATACCCCTCCACAAGCCCCTTCCTTCAATTGTGAAGCCCCCAAAGGTCGAGTTGAATACTCTTCCAAGTCATCTAAAGTATATCTTCTTAGGGGACAACCACACCCTACCTCTTATCATCGCAAGCACACTCAACGAGGAACAAGAGAGCAAATTGGTAGCATTGCTTCATAAACATAGAGATACATTTGGGTGGAGCATAGTGGACCTCAAGGGAATAAGCCCGTTGACTTGCATGCACAAGATAAGACTTGAAGTGGATGCCAAACTGGTCCGACAACCCCAAAGGAGGCTCAATCCACCAATGGCGGAGGTAGTGCAAGAGGAGGTAATTAAACTTTTACAAATGGGCATCATCTTCCCTATTTCCGACTCCCGTTGGGTTAGCCCAACTCAAGTCGTGCCCAAAAAGGGAGGAGTGACGGTAGTCAAGAACGCACAAGGAGACTTGGTCTCCACTCGACCACAAACCGGTTGGAGGGTGTGTATTGACTACCGCCGCTTGAATGCGGTTACTTTGAAAGATCATTTCCCGCTACCATTTATTGATCAAATGTTAGAGAGAATAGCGAGAAAAGCTTTCTATTGTTTCCTTGACGGGTACTCGAGATATTTTCAAATCCCAATCACACCCGAGGACCAATTCAAGACCACATTCACATGTCCGTTCGGTACATTTGCATATCGCCGAATGCCATTTGGTCTATGTAATGCACCGGGAACCTTTCAACGGTGCATGTTGAGTATATTCTCCGACTTTGTAAAAAGATCATAGAAGTATTCATGGACGATTTCACCGTCCATGGGGACTCCTATGATGCATGTATAAAACACATTTCCCTTGTCTTAGAGTGATGCCAAGAGTCCCATCTTATCTTAATCTCCGAAAAATGTCATTTCATGGTGACTAGTGGCATCGTTCTAGGACATGTAGTGTCGGAAAGGGGAGTTGAGGTGGATAAGGCTAAGGTTGACATTATCAAAACCTTACCTTATCCATCCAACACCCGAGACATTAGGTCATTTCTAGGACATGCCGGTTTCTACCGGAGATTTATTAAAGACTTTTCAAAGATTGCTAACTCCCTATGTAAGATTTTGCACAGAGAAGCAGAGTTTGTCTTTGATGCCTCTTGTAGGAAAGCTTTTGATGATTTGAAGGAGAGATTGATCACCGCACCAATTATTCAAGCACCTCAATGGGACCTTCCATTTGAAATCATGACCGATGCAAGTGACTACGCATTGGGAGTGGTTTTGGGTCAAAAGAGTGACAAGGGACCCCATGTGATTCAATATGCATCTACACTCTTGAATGACGCCCAAAAGAAATACTCTACAACGGAGAAGGAGTTCCTTGGTGTGATATATGCCCTAGAGAAATTTCGATCCTATCTCTTGTGCACAAAGGTGATCATCTACACTGATCATGCCGCCATTAGATATCTTGTGGCAAAGAAGGATGCAAAACCAAGGTTGTTGAGGTGGATTCTTCTCCTAAGTGAATTTGATGTAGAGATCAAGGACAAGAAAGGGGTGAAGAATGTGGTGGCGGATCATCTAAGCCGGCTAAATCTTGAAGGAAGACCATCATGCCCTCTTGATGAGGTTGAAGGAGGTCTCCCTCATGATCATGAGTCCCTATATGCTATCCAAGTGGAGGAGCCATGGTATGCTACCATGGTCAACTATTTGGTAACAAAGCGGTTTTCAAGCCATTTTTCTTTCCATCAAAGGAGCAAGGTAAGGTCCGATGCAAAGTACTACATATGGGATGACCTATACCTGTGGAAATTTTGCCAAGATCAAATTATAAGAAGATGCGTGCCCGAGAGTGAGATTACATCCATCCTACATCATTGTCATGACTATGCATGTGGAGGACACTTTGGGCCACAAAGAACCGCAAGGAAAGTGCTTGAATGCGGTTTCTTTTGGCCAAGCCTTTTCAAGGATGCTCATAAATTTGAGAAGATTTGTGACCGATGCCAAAGGATGAGGAACTTGACAAGAAGGAACGAGATGCCACAACAACCCCTCCTCTATTGTGAGGTCTTTGATGTTTGGGGAATCGATTTTATGGGCCCCTTTCCTAACTCTTGTGGGTACTTATACATCCTTTTGGCGGTGGATTATGTGTCCAAATGGGTGGAAGCAATTCCCACCCACACCGATGATGTTTGGGGAATCGATTTTATGGGCCCCTTTCCTAACTCTTGTGGGTACTTATACATCCTTTTGGCGGTGGATTATGTGTCCAAATGGGTGGAAGCAATTCCCACCCGCACCGATGATGCAAGAGTGGTAGCAACCTTCATCCAAGAGAACATATTTTCCCGCTTTGGTTTCCCAAGGGCCATAATTAGTGATAGAGGTAATCACTTTTGCAATAAGGTTATTGGAAGCCTTTTCAAAAAGTATGGGGTGAACCATAAGATTTCTACGGCCTATCACCCACAAACAAACGGCCAAGCCGAGCTCTCCAACCGTGATATTAAAGGGATCCTTGAAAAGACGGTGAATCCGGATAGGAAGGATTGGAGCAAGAGGCTAGTCGATGCTTTGTGGCATATAGAACCGCATTTAAGACCCCCATAGGCATGTCACCGTTCCGTCTCACATATGGCAAGGCTTACCACCTCCCCGTGGAGGTTGAGCACAAAGCCTATTGGGCTATCAAATCCTTCAAGCAAAACCATGATGAGAGCGGTATGCACCGGAAGCTACAATTGCAAGAACTTGAGGAAATTCGCCATGATGCATATGAGAACTCCTCAATTTACAAGGAGAAAACAAGGAAATGGCACAACGGTATGATAAGCCGTCGGGTTTTCAAAGAAGGGGATCAAGTTCTTGTTTTCCAAAATCGTTTTAAACTCTTCCCAGGTAAGTTGAGGTCTAGATGGTTTGGACCTTACACCGTCAAGAAGGTGTTTAATCATGGAGCAATTGAGGTGGAAGGGCCCGGGGACGGAAAACTAATCAAGGTGAATGGTCACCGCCTCAAGCATTATTTCAAGGGATGTGACCGGGAGGGGGAAGAAGAGGTCTTACTTGAAGACCCCGTGTATGAAGATTAAAAATCTTGGAGCCACTAAGTCGAGCCATCGACTCTAAATAAACGGCAAACCGTGTAAATATTCTATTCTTGTGAATATTTCATTAAAGTTTCATTGTTAATTTTTAATATTTGAGTTGTTTTTAAGTAATTATAATTTGCATCAATCAAAATTTTTGAAGTTACTAACGATTTTGTGAAGATTTTGCAAGTTTTCGACCGCCTCGGGATGCGTGCCACAGGTAGAAAGTGCGAGACTCGGTGAAATTTTGATATTGAAGGTTATTAAAGGTCATTGGAGTGAAAATCGAAGTCTAGTGGCGTTTGGAAGACTTAGCCAAAATTTGGCTAAGTGCAAAATTGAAAAAATCCGGCAGTTGATTACGCTGCCAGCGTCCCTGGGCGCTGCCAGCGTCGAGACCCGATATCAGCTCCTTCATAGCCTCACAAGTACGAGTTCTTCAAAACACTCCTATCTTCATCTTTCACGAAAAAAACCCCCAAAAATCAACCTCAATCCCTCAAATCTTCACCTTTCTTCACCAAATCTTCACAAAAATTCATCACAATCAATCAAATTCTTCATTCTAACCTTCATTCTACTTTCAAACACCTCCAAATCAACTCAAATCACTCAAAATCTCAGAAATTTTCCTTTAGAAAACCTAGAAAATTCTTCTTCAAATTCGATTTTAAGGAGCTTTTAGTGGGTTTTTTAAAGGGTTGTGAAGGGTTCTTTGCTTATTCTAATCATCAAGGAGCTAAATTTTAGTGGAATCGGGAAGGTATAGCTTAATACTTAACTTTTTTCCATTTTGTTCATCAATTTTACTCGAAAATTAGGCTTGATTAGTCTTCTTTTGAGTTTCTTCTTGTTCTTGTTGATTGTTTAGCTAGGATTGGTGAAAATTTTTATGAGTAAGGCATAAGAATTCAACAAACACTAAACTTTTGAGGTGTTGAGATTGTTGCACACCAAGTGTTTGTTGAATTGCTTGTTTGAGTGAAAAACTGTTTTGAGTGTTTGTTTGTTGTTGTAGTAGTATTGTATTGTTGTAATTGTTGCAGGAAATGGCTCCAAAAATCTCCAAATTGTTTGGGAAGGGAAAAAACATGAGGGACGCGGTGAGTGAGCCCGACACCGATGTTGAGGTGGTTTTCATGGGTTATGAGAGGTTGAGTGCGCACAACACAAACAATTTGGGACAAACTCACCACACCCCGACAACAACCCCTTATAACCACAAAATTCTTCTCCCCAAACACCCTCCGTGCATTGGGAATGCTCGACTTGACACATAAAGTTGGGCTAGAAGCTTATCTCGAACCGGACTCTTGGGATTACACCCATAAGAGTTTCGCATACGAGTTCCTAGCTACCTTGTCCGAGTTGGACGTACCCGATGGGAACGAAAAAGCCTACCGTTTCCGCCTATACCAAAATTGGCACAATGCCCCAATTTCAGAAATCCGCCAAATCCTCAAAATCACCAAAAACCCCGAAGAGATAAAATGCCCCAAGGGGGAAATGTACAACATGTGGAACAGGATTACGGGATGTGACATTGCATCTAAGGATGCAAAACTCTCCACCATCACCCACCCCGTGCTTAGACTCATTACCCGTTTCCTTACCACCGTTTTTAACTCCGCGGGAGAGCCCGCTAAGGTACCGGAGAAAATCTGGTTGTGTTTGTGGACTATGCTCCCGGGAGGGGTGGGGGTACCGGATTGGGCGGACATGTTCATAAGAGCTTGTATTAAGCACCGCCAAAAATCCACTAAAGCAAGTATCCACCTTGGGGGGATGATTTCCTTTTTGGTTCAACATTATGAAGGGGGGATTGATGAATAACAAGAGGTCAATTCTTGTAAGGGATTAACAAGGTACAACCACTTGGGGCTAGAGGATGTGAACATGTTCAAAGTTAGAAAGTTGGAGCCTTTGAGAGGATTTTGGTTGGGGAGTGATGGCCTAAGCTACATGAAAATGCCTCGACCTTTAAACAATCCTTTACCTAGGGGGCCAAAACCGGAGAATTTATTTTGTCCTAGGGAAGAAAGTTTGAGGAAGAGTAGTAGTGAGGCGGAGGAAGAGGAAGTGCCCTTGCGGCAAAGGAGGCAAAGGAGAGAGCAAGGTGAGGGGAGTGAGCAAGTTAGAGAGGAGATGGAGATCCTCACAATTGAGGCGGGATCTTTCCAAAACCCACATTTTACACAACAACAACAACAACAACAACAACAACAACAACAACAACAACAACAACAACAACAACAACAACAACAACCACCATACCATTACCAATCATCTTACCATAGCCACCAAGACACCGACACCCCAATGTATGAGGCGGAGACTCATGCTAGCACCCCAATGGAGCCATGGCAACAACAAATGGCATCATACTTTGTTAGCACAAACGATGTCCTCAAGCACATAAGTGGATGGGTGGACGACTCTTATAGTTGGCAACCAACCCAAGTGGGTAGGCTTGAGTCTTTAGAGGATTGGCACAATGTGGTGGATGCAAGGGAGAGGTTGAGAGAAGAGGCCGAGAGGGCCCAACAAGCGGAATGGAGGAGGATGGTGGAGCGGCAAGAGGAAGACCGCCTTTGGCAAACACAACAAAACCAAAGGTGGAAAGAACAAAATGACATGTGGGTGGCACAAAATGCTTGGAGGGAGCAAGCCACAAACCATTTCCAAGCTCAAAATGAGCGCCACCACACCTACCTTGACGATTCATATGAAGATGCGGTGGCACAAGAGGATGTGTATGGTTTGGCTAGCTCACTTTTCGGCATGACCATCCAACAAAACCTCAGCTACCCCACTCCTTACACACAATAGGGCCTTGATTAAGGCCTAGAGAGGAGAAGAAGAGTTAGAGAAGAAAGAGAAAGGAGGAGAAACCGAGGAGGTGCCTCGGGTTCTTCTCATTTTAACAATTGATGAAGCATCCCACCCTTTCCCCTACAATGAGGACATTGTATAATCTAAGTGTGGGGAAGAGGATTGTATATACTTAGTTTTGTTTTGATGCATTCTTTAGCGTTTATTTTGAAAAAAATGAAAAAAAATTGAAAATCCCGGCTAGGTGAAAACCCACAAGGGTGGGCACCTAGGCAAAAATTGGGAAGGTGGTCGAGGACAGAATGAAAACCCGAAAGGGCGTTCCGGGCAAAATGAAAAATCGAGTTGCGAGCCACCAATGAGAGGAAAGGAAAAGCTAAGGTGAAAACCCGAAAGGGCACCTTAGGCAAAATGAGGGATTTTCAAGAAAAAAATTGGAAAAAGAAAAAGAAAAAAAAATTGAGCAAAATACTTCCGATGAAGAGGATTTTTGGAGGGAAAAGAAGGGAGAAATAAGGAGGAATTTGGAAGGAGGCTAGGTTAGGATTTTTTTATTTTTCTTTGAGTCACACAATATTGGTTCCAAATCGGTGGATTTCTTTTGTGGGTTGCTTGGTTGTGCAATTTGTGTAGTTTGGGGCCAACCAAAAGACCATGCTTTACATTGGTGGAGTGATAAGGAGGCGATATAAGTAGTTGTGAGATTGATAGGAGTTCTTGTCGGTCACTTTGCTTCTACCTTGGGATAAGGTGAGAGTGACCATTACCATCTCGGAGTATAAGGAGGGAGGATGTGTGGATGAGTCGGAGTTGGTGGTGTGTCGAGTCTTGTATTGAGGGAGTTATAAGTAGGAAGTGGCAAGGGAAAAGTATGTCACAACAACTTTGAGTCATTTTCTTTTTATAGGTGGTTGTGTTTTGAGGGACATATAAGAAGGTAGTGGTGAGGGAAGAGAGGTCATTACCTTCACATGCTATGTTTGGACTCGTGGTTGTCTTGCTAATCTCGAGTTTTACTCGAGACGAGTAAAAGTCCAAGTGTGGGGGTATTTGACAACACCAAAATGTGTCGTGTTTAGTAGTGTTTATTAGGTTCGTTTAGTGTACTTTTTACGGGTCGTTAGCATCATTTTATGCTAACCTTAGTCCTTGTAGTTATGTTGTTATTTGGTATTTTTAAGTCAAGTTTTAGAGTCAAGCGCGGAAGTCAACTAAAGTCAAAGTCAAACCCGAGACCCAAGACCAAACCCGACAATTGGAGTGGGCTAAGAGCAAATTATCAATGCAAGAAAAGCAAGTCCAAAGGGTCAATGGAAGTCAAGGCAAGACTAGCATTCAAAGGGGTCAACGAAAGTCAAGGCGAGCAACCAAGAGTAAAAACTAGCAGCTTAAAACGCTGCCAGCGTCCCACGACGTTGCCAGCGTCCGTGGGCGCTGCCAGCGTCCTGGCCTGGGACACGTGTTTCTTCACTTTCTGTCTTGTCATTTTGAGGCCCATTTCTCGAAGGCCCTAGGTTTCTGAAGCAATGGTATAAAAGAACCAGATTTTAGAGAGTGAAAACATTCCATAACATTCCACAACAAAGCACAAAACACATTTGAATTCTCTCATTTTTGGTTCTTCATTTTGGCCTGTAACTTTGAGTTGAACTTTACTATTTGGGTTATAATTCTTGATTATGGGTAGCTAATCTTCTATTTCTTAGTGTAATTGGAACAAGGTTTCCTCTTTTAGCATTGTAAGACTCTTTGAACCTCTTCTTCTTTAGTTAATACCATTTTCTCATGTTTATTTTCCATTGTTGAATGAATTATTGTTGAGACTAACCATCTTAGCAAGTTGTTTGTTTAATTAGTGCTTTGTCTAGATAATTTTGGTTAATTTGTCTTGATATTGTTGAAGCAACCTTGAAATATTGCAACTTTGGTTTAAAGTTGGAATCTTTGGAGTGGAATTTGGTTTATTGTGTGGTTAGAACATGGTTTAGTGTTTTATTACATGATTCTAGCTAGTTTCTTTGGTTTTGTTCATAAAGCTTGCATCTTTGATTTGGGCTCATGTTGTAGTGGGTGTAAATTGGGTTGTAAAGGGTCATCCTTGGTTGAGTTAATCTTTGTTGACTAATTTCTTAGAAAGTTGTATTAGATAACTAGAGAAGAGAGGAAAGGAAGAGTTTTTACTTTGCTAATTGTTGGGAACTTGGGAAAATTACACTAAGTTAGTTTCTTTATATTTGAATATTTGAATCTTAAGTACTTGTTGGTTATTTTAGACTTGTTAATCAATTTCTCAAATCAAACTTTCTCCATATGTGTTATCCTACATGTTTTTGTCATTGTTAATATCATAGTTTGTAATTAATTTAAGTTTGTGTCTTAATTAGTATCTTAAGTAGTGATCGGAGTAATTAGTTAGTAATTAGTTTTGTTAATTGGTTTTTAGCAAGAGCCTAGATTAGTTAATTTAGTTAATCCCGCCTTCTCTTGGGTTCGACCTTATTCTTACCATTTACTACCTTTATTTAAGATAGTTTGTGTTTGTTTAGGAGATATAAATTGTTATTTGACCATATCTAATTAGCGGAATTAACGACACGTGAAATAAGCCTCGTCACCTCTCTATTAAGAGTAGACTCCTTAAAAGTCATATCAATGTTCCGCCTCAGTGTATTTTGTGCAATCATTCTATTGAAAACATATATTTTTTTTTTGAATGCCCCTTGATTGATTCGGTTATCAAAGACTTAAACGTTATTAGCTTTAACAACTTTTTGGCAATTTATGATAATATTTCAAGTCAGTTTTTTTAATGAAACTCAATTATCTCAAAAACATGATTCCAAAAGATGATTTCATTAAGATTATTTTTATATGGTGGAATGCCTGGTTCCATAAGAATGACATTATTTTTAATAATGTTCAGATCAGTATCAGCAAACTTATTTCTTTATGTAATAATAACATTATGATCTGAAATGAGACTAAACATAAGGATATCAACAATCTCGATAAAGACGAGTCCGTAAGAAATACTATTAGTAATGAAGAAATTTAGTGGGAGAAACCTAGAAGCGATTTTGTAAAGCTAAATTTTGACGGTTCGAAACGAGATAGGAATAAAGAAGCTTTAGGATATTGTATAAAAGATCAGTATGGTAACATTGTTTTGTTAGGAACAAAGAATTGTGGTTCTAATAGCATCCTTGTCGCATAAGCCTTCGCATTAAAAGAAGACATTTTAACAGCTAAATCCTTAGAAATTTCAAAACTGATTGTTGAAGGTGATAATTTATGTGTTATTAACTCGATCCGTAGTACTTGGCAAATTCCGTGGGAAATTTAAAGTATTACAAAGATGTGAGGATAAACCTTAATTTTTTCGAGGAAGTGATTATTAAACATTATTTTCGTGAGGCCAACAAAGTTACCGACTTCATGGCATGTATTGGACATTATTGTCCAACTCTTCGAAATGGTTTGAAAGTCGATGTCTTCAACTTACCTCCCTCATTCAAAAGGATAAGATATGTTGGTGCTACCCCATAAAGAGTCAATCTAGTTTTCTTACCTTATCAAAAAAAAAAAAAAAGCAGTCCTTGACGAGTAGAAGTTACGGGCTAAATTTCTTCACATGTATTTAACTATCTAGATGGTTAGAGAGTTAAGCCGTCTTCAATATTTACTCAACTATGCACATCATCTCAATTCCAAAAGGTAAATTAGTTCATAGGTTGGTGTAAAGCGACGATAAACTGACAGCAACTAAAAAATTATAAATGAGAAGGATGCCGGAGTAGTGAGGGTAAGCCGAAGGATGGGTTGGCAGCAGACGGTAGAATGACAAGAACATGAAAGAGTATTGTGGTAGGTGAAAAAGCGCAACCCTTACTAAAAGTTGTTTACTAACTTCATGGTTGGATAAAAGTACTACCATTATTTAGTATAGGCGTATAGCCCAACCTTTGTGAAATTGTGGGTTACTCTCCCCATTTTCGCTGTCATCTTTCTACAGCTAAACATAGTTCCAAATTACTAAAATGGCATCAAATAATATCAGCATTACAGAAAATCTATCAACTTTAGTATCTTACAATCTTACATACAGTCTTATGGTTCTCTTTACAGATGATTCATATTCCGAGAAATTGCCTTTTTTTCGCTTTTTCTTCCAGTAGATACATAATCACAAAGAAGCAGAACATTATCTAAGGGGTAAAATAAGAGAGATAAAACATCCACACTACACAGAAAACCTTGGATATACTCCGTTTATGCTAACGAAGCATCTTCAACCCGGAATTTCAACCGGTGTTAGAACTCAAGGGTACATAACTTCTGTGAGTTTCAGTTTCTCAATCTCCATACACTAGACATGAGCTTATTATAATTTACATTTACCCAAGCATATTTCTATAAGTCCCCACCTCCACTCCGAAGATGATTTCTAAATAGCTTCCTCTGCTTGTTTTTCTGCAATCTGGCTGTTGAGGAACTTCAGCACTGACTGACGCTGAAAAGCAAACTTTTTTGTAAGCCTTATTTTATGTATTTCTACTTGTATGGTAACATATAACTAGAAACGTACCTAAGTTAATGAAGTTGTACGAATAGACATGATAAATAGGTCATTCAGGTCAGTCATTAACTCGTTAGGAGTTGGGTTGTTTCGAGTGTGATGTTCAATCTGTAACATCACTTTGGGTTCCGGTCGTTCTGGGTTGGATACTTTCTTATCAATATCATAAAGGTTTTTGTTTCAAATTATTTTTCAAGTTAGGTTGTTTCAGACTGTATCCATCCTGATCCAGGTCTACTTCTTATTGTACTTTTCTGGTTGAGTTTATAAACTAAAACCACATCAAATGTCCATGTTCATTGAGGTTCGGGTGAGATAATGGTTGTTTTGTTTTTCACAGGTGGCAAGGTTACCGAGGTTAAAACGGTAAAACCGGTGGTTAAGCATCTGGCACGTTCAGAAATGGATTAGTATGAAGAGCGGTACATCGGTCTTCATAATGCAATGAATTCATTATGGATATGGTCAGAACAAATATTTAAAAACCTTCAGTTATAAATGGTGGCAACAGTAAAAATACAATGTACATTATAGTTCTTGATGACAAGAAGATATTTTTCAACGATAACAGATTTTTAATACAACTGCATGCATGCAACGCTCTACTCTCCCTTTCTGAGAAGATAAAAAGGCCGCCTGACTCCCAAATCATCAACTAAGGGCTATCATCTACCAATCTACCAATTTTAGTCGTGGTAAACACAAAAATTTATTTTATGCTTAGATAGTTTTTAGTTTTATTATGGTTAAAAAACTCCTACTACTCCTTTTTACACGAGTTTTCTTCCCTCTATTGGTGTGTTTCGTCTCTATGTGAGAGATTCAAGAACTATATAGAAGACCAATGCTCCTCAGACTCTTCACATCGTGGTGGTGTGTGTAACGAATGTCAGATTATCAAATAAAATTTGCCCTTTTCAAACCTATGCCATGTTTATAGACAGAGACCCATTCACAGAAGACTCCACTAATAGATAAGCATATTAGATTATAAGCATGAGAATCATCACATACTATAGGGACCTTTGTTTTAGAGAATTTTTTATTAAATCAATTTTTACAACCTAATTAGTTGTCTTTTGTTCTCGTGGCTTATTATGATTAATAAATAAACTCTCACTAATAAATTTGATAGAACCGAAGCATATGTCAAGGAAGCCTTACCCGCTGCTCAAGTGCTACATCGTCGGCGTTAATTTTCAAAGATTCCAGTAGAGTTACCGCTTCACGGAAGCCAGCAATAGCCCCCTCCTCATCTCCGAGCCCTCTATCGACATCAGCAACTTTAGCTAATGAAACGGCTACATCTAAGGTCTGTGATGACAGAAAGCAATCAAATCAACAAGAGAAAAACTGCAAATCTCCAATCTCAGTTTCGAGATGTGGATCAAGATTTCCACCGACAGGAGTAGAGGGAAGAAGAGATTATACAGAAAAGTACATACATGTTCCGATAGAAGCAAATATAAAACGAATTTAGAACAAACATCCAACAAATACCTGAATATGTTTCTAAGTATTAACACTCGGGTTTTTATTATACCTATAGTTTATGACAATACCTGAATATGCTATTATCAAAAGAAGTATGGAAAACTACTCTATCCCGTTTAATTTTAAACAATGAGTCACTTTTTATTGAAATAAATCACAGCAAAACAAAAACCACTATGATTGATACAAGTACTGTCCTCAAATGAATGTTGGACCCATCCAATTTTTCCTTTTGATTGCAGAAAGTGGAAACATAAAATTTTAATACTCCCTCCATAAAATTTACCAAGTCTTACTTGTGACCGTCACAAGCCTGTAACGAATCACACCCTACCGTCACAAGCTTGTGACGAAGTCACCCTATTTAAATAATGTTAAAAAAGGAAAGGGGGTTGTGAGACGTTACAAGCTTGTGACCATCACAAGCGACTTGCCATAATATTTATTGTCCCATATTCCCATTTGAATTTTGTGGTAAACTGAGGCTAATTTTGATCATAAATTCTCCAAACATTTTTCAGATAAAATGTAAAAACTGTTCATATTTTACTTGGCAAAACCAACTATTGTCATATTCTCTTTTTTTAAAAAAAGTTGTCACATTGTATATTGAAATGCCGGTGAAACTCAACATAGACCACCAAACTCAAATGGGGACATGTGGAAGTCCATTTCCATCTAAGTGTCCACATGAGAGTAAAGGAGCGATAAAATAGTCCTTAAAATATCAACAAAAACTATTGGAAGAAAGAGAGGATGATAATGATAATTACTTTTGTGGGTAATTCAAAGACCTTTAAATCACCCTATTTCCTTAGACCATTAAATGAGAAATGGAGAAGGACTATCTCAGATAAGCATGGTATTAAATACAACTGATATGTAAAACAATTTCAGAGTAGTGCCGAGATGCTGGAATATAGTCAATATGCCGATGTTTGACCAATAGAAACGCAGACCAACATAACCGATAACAATCAACACTAAACCAATATGATACCACACAAATTGGCCTACGATAAACTGTGCCATAATGTACACAAAGTGCTTCATAGCATGTTTTTCACAATCATCATCAAAATGAGTTGTAGGACAATTAAATGCCATGGTAGTAAGCACAAAAGCATTGGAAGACACAGGGTCCTATCTAAAAAATTACCAACAACTCCAACTTCTAGGAAACCAAGGTAATTAAAACCTCAGGCTTCAGCTTCCTTGTCCATTAACGACGCTATAAAAGTATAAAGTACACATTCCCAAATTTCAAGGGAAGTATAATAAATATATGAGAGTTCTGCTACAACACAAGTTACAAACTAAGAAACATCAGCACTCCACATTTCACCGAAGCCTCCTTTTCTTTGTTTCAAACTTATTACGAGCAAAGACCACCAAAAGAACTAAGACACAACCACAAATACCGACTCATCTTAGACAGAGTAAAGTGAGACCCAGCTTCACTGCTTTTCAAGCACACAGGACCAGCGGAAGATTTACGTAGAGGGCAGGGACAGGGGGACTTTATAGTTTATTTAAGGAACACAAAAGTTTTAGATCTAAAAGAATCAGTTAGAAGACAGTGGTTTAGTGGGTCAGCAGGTAAATTGGAGGTAGGAAATGTCCCTGTTACTCCCTAGGTTTGATTCCAATGCCCGACTCTTTTTTCAACACCTTCCCCGACTTAGCTTTGACTTTTCCCTTCGAATAAAGACTTGCTTACTTCTCAGCTTTCTTTGTATACCTTCCTTAGCGTATCTACCATTCAACTAAGACATTATTCAGTAGGGATGAGCAAAATTATACGATACGGTTTTATTATACGTATCCGATATGATATACGGTTCCAATTATACGGATTTCCGTATATCCGATACGAATTTCCGTATATACGATACGGTTTTTTTAAAACCGTATCGGATACGTATCGGCAAAATTAGAAACCGGATATACGGTTTCTGATACGGTTCTTATTTTTAATAGAAAATATTAAAATAAAATCATAAAACCACAAAACATCGAGTATATACGTGACTCAATCTTATTACTTTTATACATTTTTATGTTATTTACTCTTATACTATTTAATACTATTTTAAGTCATTAAGAAAAATCATAAAATCACTGTGAAAAAAATGAAAATAAGACATTAAATTACACTAATTGAACTGAAAACCGGATACCGTATATACAGTTTCCGAATATACGGAAAAACCGGATATACGGAAACCGTATATACGGAAAATTCGTATCGGATAAGGATACACAAAAATGAGATTTTGAAAACCGGATATCCTATACGGTTCAAAACCGTATCGGATATACGGTTTTGTTCACCCCTATTATTCAGGAATACATATAGCAGAGTATTAAGATTCTTTAATCATGTTGTATGTCTTCATTCACACCCCCATGCCCAAAAGCCTAGATCCGCCTCTGCATTGGGCACACTTCAAGTAAAACGAACATTAGGTCTACAACTCGAAGCATATCATGAGTATTGTCTCTCTCTAAATTACAACAAAAATCTCACAACTAAGGAGGTCTTCCATGTTTCATTCATACTCGTAACCCGCAAGAGAGCCCATCGGTTTATTTAGCGGCATAATGGATTGCCATAAAATGCATGCATCGGGCACACTTGATTATTGCAAATCCTAGAGAAATCGTTTAATCTATCTAGGATTGTATAAAGCTAGCTTGTTTGGGTATTGATTTGGTTTAAAGGAGACATCTTTATGAGTAGGGAAGTATATGTTTTTTCATTTTAGCATGATTTAATCTAAAATGGGTTAATGCTAGCTTTAACTACTTGGCAAATTGCCTTCCGCACCTGATCTTCCATCCCCAATAATGATGGTGCTTATCTCTTAAGCTAGAGTGCTAGACCTTTCATTAGATATTAATCAAAGCTCATAAATCATCCTAGGTTGAATGCGCCCTTAAAAACCTTGTAAACCACAAAGGTACAAGTGTATAACAACTAGAATGTAACACCCTGGTCATAATAACCATCGATAATTCAATAAATTACATCACCATAACACTTTGGTTTCACAGAGCAGAAGGGGAAGGAGTCACACTTTTTCTACCCTATCAGTTTGATTGTATTGTTGTAATGATGAACAATATTTGCGGGGGGAAAAAAAGAAAAAAAAGGGGGGGGGGGGTGGGGGGGCAACAATAATACATAATTAGAAACAAAGTGGAAGCAAACACTAACCAGAGATGGAGAGTCAGAATGACTTTTTATGGCATCACGACGATATTCCAAAGATACGGATTTCCGTATATCCGATACGAATTTCCGTATATACGATACGGTTTTTTTAAAACCGTATCGGATACGTATCGGCAAAATTAGAAACCGGATATACGGTTTCTGATACGGTTCTTATTTTTAATAGAAAATATTAAAATAAAATCATAAAACCACAAAACATCGAGTATATACGTGACTCAATCTTATTACTTTTATACATTTTTATGTTATTTACTCTTATACTATTTAATACTATTTTAAGTCATTAAGAAAAATCATAAAATCACTGTGAAAAAAATGAAAATAAGACATTAAATTACACTAATTGAACTGAAAACCGGATACCGTATATACAGTTTCCGAATATACGGAAAAACCGGATATACGGAAACCGTATATACGGAAAATTCGTATCGGATAAGGATACACAAAAATGAGATTTTGAAAACCGGATATCCTATACGGTTCAAAACCGTATCGGATATACGGTTTTGTTCACCCCTATTATTCAGGAATACATATAGCAGAGTATTAAGATTCTTTAATCATGTTGTATGTCTTCATTCACACCCCCATGCCCAAAAGCCTAGATCCGCCTCTGCATTGGGCACACTTCAAGTAAAACGAACATTAGGTCTACAACTCGAAGCATATCATGAGTATTGTCTCTCTCTAAATTACAACAAAAATCTCACAACTAAGGAGGTCTTCCATGTTTCATTCATACTCGTAACCCGCAAGAGAGCCCATCGGTTTATTTAGCGGCATAATGGATTGCCATAAAATGCATGCATCGGGCACACTTGATTATTGCAAATCCTAGAGAAATCGTTTAATCTATCTAGGATTGTATAAAGCTAGCTTGTTTGGGTATTGATTTGGTTTAAAGGAGACATCTTTATGAGTAGGGAAGTATATGTTTTTTCATTTTAGCATGATTTAATCTAAAATGGGTTAATGCTAGCTTTAACTACTTGGCAAATTGCCTTCCGCACCTGATCTTCCATCCCCAATAATGATGGTGCTTATCTCTTAAGCTAGAGTGCTAGACCTTTCATTAGATATTAATCAAAGCTCATAAATCATCCTAGGTTGAATGCGCCCTTAAAAACCTTGTAAACCACAAAGGTACAAGTGTATAACAACTAGAATGTAACACCCTGGTCATAATAACCATCGATAATTCAATAAATTACATCACCATAACACTTTGGTTTCACAGAGCAGAAGGGGAAGGAGTCACACTTTTTCTACCCTATCAGTTTGATTGTATTGTTGTAATGATGAACAATATTTGCGGGGGGAAAAAAAGAAAAAAAAGGGGGGGGGGGGGGGGGGGGCAACAATAATACATAATTAGAAACAAAGTGGAAGCAAACACTAACCAGAGATGGAGAGTCAGAATGACTTTTTATGGCATCACGACGATATTCCAAAGATCGACAATAGTAAGATTTAGAAGCTTGCAGATCTCCATCATAGTATTTCAGGTCACCAATTTTGTTTAGAGAAACACAAAGGGTGTGTACTATCTGTAAAGGATGCATTTAAATTTGTCAGTGCTAACATACTAAGATTTACAAACGAACATCCAGTAAATCACAATTCTCTACATCACCTCCATATCTTCAGTAGGCAATCTTGACAAAGCTTCAACACTTTCTTGAAAGTAGGTAGTGGCAGATCCACCATCTCCCATTGCACGGCTGCAATAAAATTGATCAGTCAAGGAATATGTTACTAATTTTCTTAAAACCCGACAAATAAATTTAGCTCATATATAGAACAGCAGTAATACTAAACATAACAGTAAGTGTTCAATTTGTTAATTTAAATGACATAACATAACAGTACAAAAAATGTAGTGATGGAAGTAATAAATTAGTCACAATTTTATTAGCAGCTCTATATATTAAGCACCTTGCCAAGATTGAAATACGGATGTTAGGACTTTGTGGACATACTCTGACAATCAGAAAGCGTTTCTCAAACGATTATCGGGAAAAAAATCCACAACAGAAGATCAAAAGATTACATGGCAACAGAACAGCGGAAGGAACTATGAGTCAATGATTTTGGGGGTACAAGCAAAGCTGGAGCCCCATGTCATACGATATCCACATTCAAAGATGCATCAGAATCTTATTTACTTCCTGCTGCCCTCATCCCGAACAAGTTTAAAATTTCCTTTCAAAACTAAATACTACCTCTCCATCCCTTTTTATTATCCTCACTCATTTAACTTTGTTGGACAATATGTCAACTTTGACCATTACTCTAAAAGCATATGTAAAGATATGATGTCATGTTTGATTAACCAAAACTACTACTTTGATAATATCATGTCGCGAAAATTGTAAGTACTTATACCATGAAATATATCGGGCTAACTTTAATGTTACTCCGACTCTTCTGATTCTCTCATGTACCCATGCCCGACTCTCGACACTTGGACAAGGGTATGACATTTCCACGCCTCATTTTAAGCCAAAATATAAATATTTTTCAACAAAATGGCCGAGTCCGACACTTGGACACGCACCCGTGTTGGATACTCCTGAAATGAGTACGAGCAAAATAGAACATAAATGGAATGGAAGGAGTACATTTTCGATATACTTTTTCACCCTTCGGTTAAAAAAATAGGCATATCAATACAAATACACTTCACAACATGACGGAACGGAACGGAGCAACAATAATAAAAAAATATGCTTTTGAAAAGAACTCCTTCCATCCAATTAAATTGCTCCCGTTTAACTTTGTGGTAAAACATGTCAAATATATTTCACTACATACATTAGCACCATAATTTAAAATTTTAAAACAGAAATACAATAGGGCATTAGGGTGAGTATTGATTCAATCTTAGGGGCAATATACTTCATAACTAAAAGAGAAATGAATAGGCATATGAAACACCACATATGTGAAATTTTTTATACTGTTATTATTGAAAGACATTAGGGTGAGTATTGATTCAATCTTAGTCAAACATTAACATCAATCACTTAATTCTCAAGTGTCCCATGCTATGGTATTAAAATACTTCTTTTACCCACACCATCGAAATTTTTGGCGTCAAAGTTAGATATTATTAAGGCAATTGTGGTCCTAGCGGTACTAAGGAGGTGTAGCCGTACTATGTTAAGCAGCGTATGCATATTAATTGGTGGTTCGCTCAATGATGGGGAGACTAATCATATGTGGACTATTTGATTGTTAAATGTTAGATGGTCAGGATATCAGAACTCTATCCCCTAGAAACTCTAATAACTCTACCTGAGCCCAACACATGAAACATTGGCAACGCCATCGTGAAAAAGTGGGCAAAAAGGTGCCAAAACCCGGGATTTTTGCTTGTTTTTGGATCAGTTACCAAATTTATTAAGGGCTTACAGATTACCACTTCCTTTTCTAGTTAATTCTGACCATGACAAGTTACCTCTATATCTATCACCTGCCCTTTACACTGAAGCAAATAAATGCGGAGAGGATTGCAATTTAAGGCTCAGAATAAAACTTGCAGAAAATATAAGACATGACATAAGGGGAAAAAAACTAGTCTATTTCCATGCAAAGAGTTAAAAGGCATCATAGACTAAGAAGGTGAAGGTAAAAAGAAAACAGGATCTTTATTTCTCTCCTAACCTCAAACACAGAGATAATGAAGCCTAACTTTAGACTCTCCACGTATATAGATCTCGGATATTTATATGCAAAGTTTGTACAAAGGACTATACTTGTGTACCCTATCATAAATCTCCATGAAAATATTATAAAACGTGCAGCTTACATCTGGAATCAAGTAATGATTTTGCATGAAACCTATTATTGGATCTTTCACTAATCAAAAGACTCGGCTAGCTACTGAAGCTAGCTATCACTGAGGTCTGAGGGAAGATAAGATCAAACATTCTTATCTCAGAAGCAGTGGCAATTGAAAAAGATCAATTACTGAAAAAATCTTCCAAAAATTGTTTTGGCAGCTGGAACCTAGGAAATGTAGGGATGAAGTATATTATAAAGATACAAGGGGCAATAAATAGAGATTCTATGCTATGTTACTTTAACTCTCCAACAGGGCTCATAGTTCGTGCCTCGCACGTGTTGGCGTGTCAAATACTCCATATCCAAAATAATTCTACACTCGACTACGGTCAAGAGCATGTCTTGGCTGTAACCATAAAGAAGGACGCGACAAGACAAAATGAAATATTGTATAACTAGAAATTAAACTTCTATCTCAATTTTTACTTCTTCCAGTTAAGTCAGTATTTATAGTAAATATAATGAAAGTAGAGAAATGTGGTAAAGAGGAGAAAAAGAGATAACAAAACTAAAATGAAAGTAAGAATATTATACTGGGAGAACTCGGAAAGGAAAGTGAAAATATTACAACGAGATGGATCATAGAGGGAGTATTTAAAAAATATAACTGAGTCATTTTTCAATGCTCTTTGAATAAACAACTTCTTGTCAAAAAAGCATTTAACAAAATCAAATACAACTAAAATCAAACAAGGGCTAATCAAACAATAGAAATTCAAGTATCCAATACTTCATTATCAGCATCTAAATCTCTCAAATTGAAAACAACTTTCCAAGATTTAGATCTTTTTCCACTAATTTGAGAATGATATCAATTATTGCACTTTCATATTTTATAGATGGAAATAAATATGATGTTAATGTCGATATTCATTACTTCTGTACCACCGATCCAAAGCTTGATAAGAGTTATCTACTCCGACAATTTAGGAGATACATACTGCTATTGCTATTGGAGTTTTGGACACATAAACGGTTGCCGTCTGATTGACATTTTCTAATTTTTGTTTGGATTTCATATCGTTGTATATTTATTTCGACATTCGTTCATTTGTTGCTTAGGAGTAATAAAATCATAACTTATTTAGTTGCTATCTCCTTGGACGCTTAATATAGATTATTCTATTGCTTTCATCAACCTTATAGTGCCTTCATGATATACAAATTATATAAGGGGGATTTTGAAAAGGGGAGAAAGATAAAGACATGGAAGGAGTATAGGATTCCATGTTGGTGTGTCGTGCCAGAGTGTCGAAGTAAGATAGATGTCCCATACAAACGTTAACACAAAATCTTGTCAACTGCAATTCAAATAAACATGTATTATCAATTCTTCAACCCATTTTCAGCGTTTGGTTCACATTTTCCGTACCTGTTTCCTAATTTACCTACAGGGTTTACCTCCAAAGATAGTCCAGCTCAATGATTTTCGGTATCACCTTAGGTTAGCGGATCCGCTTAGTTATCTATCGAGTCGCGACTCCATTTGCACGAATTATGTATCCGAATTTCATTGACTTATGGACTCTTTGGTTATAAATTACCGAAGTATACTCTATTTTGGGAGAATCACGAAGTCCCATATTACGAAATTGAATCGGTGGTATTAGGAGTCTGGTAACCCTTGTCTCACTGACCACCTTAGACTATGTTTATCAAAGGTTTTGAACAAGGTTCAAGAGTAGGTCTAGAATATAATAATGAATAGAATAATAGAAACCTCAGGACCAAACACAAAAGAAGGGCAACAGAGGACCTCCTCCACCCTCTGCCAAACCTTGCTCACTTTTGCCACATGCATAATTTTGATTGGTTGGGAGGTTTTATATTTTAAAATAACAAATAAGAAGTACATTAATAAAAATATAAATGGGCATAACTAAAAATTGGAAAATAAAAAAAATATGAAAATGATACCAATCTTCATATTTTTTTATGCTCTATAAAATGAGATCAAATATGATATATTTTGGTACTCTTTTTATTTTCATTAAAAAATAGCTTTATGAGTAAACTTTTTTAAAAAAAATCAAAATTTTCTAATATCTGTACATTTTAATCCAGCTTATTTTTTAAAACAAAAAAAAAATATTTAGATTTTATGTTTTATTTTGATATGATGAGTTATTTAAAAAAAATATGAAAAAGGTTGAGTTGAAATGGGTGAAAGCTAAGTGTTGATAAAGGTAGAAAATTTAGGGTGTGTTTAGTAAGATGAGTGGTGGATAAAAAATAGTAATATTTAAATGTTAAACCAGGGTGAAGTAGACTCATAGATAAACATGGTCTTAACAGCTTATCTGCACCAGATCAATTTAAGAGCTTTGGGAATCCAATAGAAGCATGGCTTACAAACTACCCAAAACACTTTGCCCCAGTCCCAACCAAAATCCATACATGTCGCACTAAAAATAGGGAGAGCATACCAACAATCTCCCAGTGTTCCAAGCACTGCACCTAGTTGTGAGCACAACTCTGGATTATTAGGAGATGCCTCTAACTGTTCCCTGATATCCATCACACAAAGTGAGAGTCTTGATTTGGCACTCTCAATATTGCGGGCCCGAAATGCCTGTACATGATAAAAATATATCGAACTGAGTTTTTTTTTCAAATGTTAATGAATGTGTTTAATTGATTAGTTAACCACTTTCATCTCCAAGTTTCACTTAACAAGATGTCAACATCCACCAACACTTACCCTCATGGCATGATGCACCAGAAAAGCGCCTCTCTCTAAAGAAACATCCTCATAGATCACAGGTTTATTGTCACTAACTGCTGCCTCAGCATCTGTACTAGCATGTGACCTCTTAATTCTGGCATGACCGTCAATGAATCGGTCAACAACCTTCTGAAGATCATTATCCGCTTCAATCTTCTCAATATCAGCTCCACATAAGGGGCAGTCATTAAAGCGTGTTATGCATGCCCTGGATGCACAACAGAAGGAAATTGATCAGAAAAAGGTAACCTACAACAACACAGCCAGTTAAATTTTTAAAATACTTGTAAACAAATGCAACTTACTTGCAAAATACATGCGAGCAAGGCACACATTTACTAGTTTCAAATAGAAGTGCCTGGCAGATCACACAGCTGAGAGGACCTACTTTAAACGAACGAGAATCATATCCCAAAGGACACTTGGCCTCAATGAGCGGAGAATCTACAGTCTCATTTTTAGCTTTACCCTCGTGTTCTCCAGTATGTTTGCTTTGGTTTTCACTACGTTTTGAAGAGGCATCATCAGGACGAGCAACTTTCACAAATGGACACACTGGAGTCATCTTATTCAACACTGCCATAAACATATATTACAGCTGTAAGCTTCAGAATATGAAATAACAGAACTCTTTGATTCACAATTTCTGCAGCCAGTATACCACATATATTTCTGTTTAATTAGCCAATTTCATTTTAGGCAACAACCAGATTACAGCAAATACGGATCATCAACCAGATTCGTTAAGAGGATAATGAAATCCCCCTCATTGTCCTGTTGTGACCCAAAATATTCAAGCATAAAGTTAAAAAATATATTTTCCATCTAAGTCATTGATCCGCCACGATTTCTGGGTTACAAAAATAAATCACTAAGAAAAATCACCAACAGTTTTCCAAGTAATTCCCTAACAAACAGTGGTAGGGAATTCTATCCAAATGACACAACAAAACCATATAACTTTGTCCACAGTTTAATACGTATATCATATATGCGGAAAAGTAGAGGCATATTGCACCAATGAAGCAGCAGAAGGAAAAATTCTTGCAAAGTATATATACAGATCAAATCGACTATTGTTTCCTGCTTATGCTACCCCTTGGAGGCCACAGTGCCGTGATGAACTAACAGTCCACCATTAATTTTCATATTCTCTGCTTTTCAGCCAGATGCACGATAGCTCCCTATTGATCAGTGAGAGAACATCTGCAGAGGTCCACATCTCATAGCGAAACCAAACTCTAAGTTCAAAGATGTTGAGAATGGAAATGAAACAAAGAGAGGAGATGTTGATGGTCAAAAGGTATAGTCAAATTAACTTGTCAAAGATCCCCTAACTGCCTTTATATACTCTTCAATGTTGGAGAATTTTGCATGATCTAAGCATCTTCTAAAGCAGGATAATAGTGTAGCACTATACAAGAATTATAGCACAATGCAACAACATTATATTGGCGAATCAAGGGATCGTAAATGGCGGGGTAGGAAGGCAGGTGTACAACACCACTATACCAGTGCATCAAGGGCTCAGAATGGCGAGGCCAGGAGGGCCAGCTGTACACAGAGAGGCTGCTTTAGATGACCGCTAGTGAAAATTGCCTGGGGGATTGCATAAATGACTCCTACTTCATAATAAAAAAAAAAGGAAAAAGTGGATTCAGTTCAATGAGTTATTTCGCTTTTTTCCATCATAATCTAGTACAAAAGAAAAAACTCTTCAACTTCATAGGAAATAGAAAAACAATGTCAATATAAAACACATATGACTAGTATATACTCCCTCCAGTGAAGTAAATAAGCCCAATTTGACCTTTTACTACAACAGTTTATTCCACAACACGATACCCTGATAATAAGAACAAGAGAATACCCCTCGATTCACAAACTCAGATGCATAATCAAGAATTTGATTTATTTACAGAGTAATAGATCATATACAGACTTAGATGACTACCAGGATGCTAAATCGACTACATGTGTAGCAGATTAAGGCATTAAGCCGACTATGTCTATCATGTACCTAGACACGGCACGATAGACAGTTGTTTCCTTCATTCTAAGAGAAAGATAACCTGGGTTACCTTTCCTCAACCTATAATCTCAAACTAACAATGGGCCCACACCTTCACAGTGATCTTACCAAATCCTTTGTGGCCAAAATTACTCCCTCCGTCCCGTTGAATTGTTATCTATTCCATTTTACACAAAGATCAATAAAAGAAAAAATATGTGAAATACACCAATAAAATAAAGAAACTATGTCCACTTGCACAAACTAGCTCACTTAATCAATACTTACCCAAAAAACGATAAGATAACAAATGGATAACACAACTCAAAATGGAAATAGATAACAATTCACCGGGAAGGAGAGAGTATTAGTTAAAAATTTAAAATGATACATGTATACTAAGTTAGTAACTAGTAAAGCTAATAAGCATTGGCTTGAATATGGATATTAGAATTAGCATTGTAGCAGTTGATATTTTTCTCTCGATTTTGTACCTTCTAAGAACATGCTAAATGAGTCATCTCTCAATTTTAACGTCTAACCCCCAACGGGCCTTACAAACACCATTTCACAACGATACACTGCTCTATATATTTTCTTTATAAAGGGAACTCGACAGGAAAGGGCCAGCTCTAAATTGTGAGACATTGTTCTCATAGCAATGCTACACAAAGAATAACAATGCCAAAACTCGCCCTCATTGCGGTTCTTCTTTTGGGGCGGTGGGAACAAAGGTCAACCGCTATATGACCTGGGTCGAACCCCGTATAGAGATAAAGAGCCAATTGCTCTCCTATATGGCAAAAGAAAGTGAAGTTACCACGATACGAAGTTTAAGTTTAGAATTTTTGATTATTTTTCTAGATTATCTTATTAAATTACTAGTTGGCCTTCTGAAAATTAGCACCTCATCCTCCCAAACTTCAAATCCTGATTCCGCCATTGAACAACCCACAATATAATCCAATTCTCAATTCAAATATCGAATACTATCGCCGTCGATTTCTTAATTCGGTTATGCATTTCGAAATGGAGCAATTCTTAAGAGATGAAATGCGCAAACGAAGATTACAAGAGGAAATAATGATTAAAATGCGTCCACACCAACAGATCAGGTATTTGTAAAACATAAATCAGCAAAGATTTAGAAACCCTAATATAGAATACACGATTCATACATAATTAGGAAATACTCGTAGATAAATGATTAAGAGCAGAAAACATACATGTAGAAGAGCGAATTGCAGAAATTCACTTCTATCCCAATCGATATATTTTTTATGAGTTTATTGATCAGTCAATGGTGTTGTATTAATATATATTATTATTATTATTATTATTACTATTATTAGTAGGGGTGAGCAAAACCCGGTTTTTCTAAGGCCAAAAATTAATACCCGGATACGACCCGGTTTAACCGGGTACCCGGTTTCCGTATACCCGGTTAACCCGGGTACCCGAAAACCGTATACCCGTATCCGGTTTAATTAATAATGGTCAAAAATCAAAAATTGATTTCACAAAATTAGTAACGATCCATTACTAGGATGCCTATATAATCTATTAGGCTTATTATTACGAAACATAACAACTTGCAAAGTTAGTTTTGAGATAACAAAATTCAAACTTTCATCGCTTCACATAAAACTTTGACACCCACAAAGTAGTTACATACATTGCAAGTTTCACATCCAAAGATTGACCCACAAAGTTTCACACAAATAGTCCATATCAAACTCAAAGTTTCACATACAACTTTTTTTTTTGTTATTTTTAATTAAACCGTGTCAAAAACCGTATACCCGGTTTTGATTTCCCCGACCCGGACCCGATACGGTTTAATTAAAAACCGTATCGTATACCCGGAAATCCGTATCGTGTACCCGGAAATTCGTGTAATTACAACCGTATACCGTATCGTATCCGTATATTAAAACCGTATCGTATATTTTTGTTCAACCCTAATTATTAGGTTGTGTTGTTGGAGAAGCGATATTATTATCACAAATTCTTATTTCAGACGGAATTAAATAAGGCGGAATTATGTTGCCACTTTTTGATAAAATGTAACCACAGCTTATATCAACTTGTTTTCAATAATGATTACATCTAACTGTAAAGTGGTTACAAAATCCCGTCTTATTGCTTCAGACCAAAATGGTCCGTCTGAAGCAAGACCAACTGTATTATTATTTGTGAAATCGTTGATAGCTTTTGTTGGGGAAATGGGAAGTGGGACGGGGTGTACCTGCAACGACTAACACATTTCATGACACTTCAATTCGGTAGGGGGGATTTATTATCGAATTACTAGGTTTAAATTAAAACCCGTGCAAATTGCACGGGTATACTATTTTCAAATTTGTTACTATAAAAATTACATAAAAGATATTATAAATTAATTATAAATAATTTTTTTCAAATAAAGTAATGAAATCTCTCTATATTTTGTTAAATAATTTTAAATTACAATTCTAGTAGTTAAGTTATAAATTCATACGTAAGTTTTCTGGATTTTAATTATAAATTTCATTTGCAATTAATGTAAATAGTTCATGAGGCTCAATTGGCTAGATAATTATTGTAGAATGATATATCCTCTTGTTAGCTAAATATGAACTCGGACGACTTAAAAAAAACGACTTACCTATCTGATAGGCTATCGCACACCTAATCAAAGATGAATACCCTAGAAATAAATGAATGTAGTAATAGGGGCCGAACACAAGGAGACGGGAGTTGCTAGCAAGTTGTTATTGAGTGAATTCTATCAAAGTCGGTTATCGATTGGTTTGGTTGGGTTTATGAAACAACAATAATAATAAAGGAAGAGTCTAGGGAGTTCGGGTCACACATGCAAATTATGTAAATGCTCAAGTCAAACTAGGAAATTGATAATAACGATAATTGTTTAGGCTAAAGACACCCGCCTCTCGATATTAGTGTTGTAACAACCCGAAAAATACCCTATTTTTCTAGTGAAAATATTTTACGGATACTTTTCAGCAAACTTAAGTTTTAAAATAGAATTTATTGTTTCGAGTCGTATTTGGAAATTCCGAGTTCGTAGTTGGAATTTCTGGGAGATTCCATGAGAATCCCGTTTTTAAGTCATCTTTGACTTTTCTTGACTTTTAAGTCGCCTTTGACTTTTCTTGACTTTTTAAGTCGTCATTGACTTTTCTTGACTTTTAAGTCGCCATTTACTTTTCTTGACTTTTAA
>JAIUZE010011046.1:0-40976 GCA_022085475.1 Heliosperma pusillum
CCTCCAAGCTCGGACCAACTCTTCGAAGGCTCCTCCCCCAATGAGGGCCTTCTCTTCCTCGGTCAACTTCACATACGCCTCCATCATGGTCGTGTAGCCGGAAAAGGACCTCATGTTCCCGGCTTCCTGCAGTTTGAATCAAGAAAGTCATTTAGCATTTTATATTTCAAAAGAAGTGGCAATCGGATATGGAAGATGACAAATCAACACAAAGGCTTACCATGATCTGTGTCGTCCTGTAAGACAGGTGGCTCTCTGCTGCCCAAATGAGATGTTTACCATCGCATTTCTCAGCCCACTCAGGTGCGCCTGCCAAATGGTGTCCACCTCGTCCTGTAGTATTCCTCCTTAGAACCTCATCCTCGACCGCCCCAGTCTCCTGCACCACCTCGGCTGGTATATATTCTCTCGCACGGGAAGAAGAAGGCTCAGGGTCTATGTCCATATGATCTCTCCCTGACGTAGAAGGAATGTTGTCATCTACACAATCCTCACCGGTTTCAACATGTCAACATTTCAAACGTGTCAAACATTTCAAGAAAATCCTCAGCGGTTTCAAACAATGTCAAGCACATTTTAAGAAGTTTCAAGTCATTTTCAAGAAGTTTTCTGGTCATCTTTGACCATTCTTTCGAAAACCCGACTACACATGTAGGGTAGGGGTCAACTCAAGTCTAAATTCAAAACCTAATTATAGGTTTGAGTCGAAAATTCGACAACATTTCGCTATAATAGCGGTTATGCCCTAGAAAAGCGTCCTGCAAAAACCGTCGCAAACTGAAAATCTAATTCTACAACAAGTTTACCCATTACACAAGGGTTCCAGAACACCAAGTTTTATCCAAAAATGAGCTACAGTAAGGGGGTTTCGAAGCGATTTTCAAGTTAGTGAGTATTCGTCTCATTTGTTCAAAATTCGATGAAAACGAAAAACAAGTACATGGCTATGTTCCTAACAAGGCCAATTGTTCATTCCTAGTGTCAATCTCCATCATACAAATCAAATCGAGCAAGAATCCCCAATTTTCGAGCTTGGAATGCATACCTCGGTTTGTCATGGCTTATGGAGTAATTTGATCAAGATTTCTGCAAGTTTGGTTGAGTTTTGAGAGGATATTTGTGTTTTTATGATTTCGAATGAATAATGAAACCTTCGTCTGATCGCCTCTTTATCAGACAAGGAGAAGCTCGGGAAGGAACGCAGCAATAGCTGCGCCTCTTCCAAAGGTCGCAGCTTTTGCTGCGCCCTTTCCCCAGCAGTGCTTTGCCTAAATTTTAAAGTTGGTTACAAGTTCGTTACTTGTGCGCCCAAGTCTTATACGCCTCTTTTTCGACTTCTATTTTTCATAATTTGGTTCTTTTTCAAGACCTGTGCCTCGACAGGCTTTAAAACCATCACATCATCTCAGGAGGGACCCACTTTTTCCGGATATACAATCCTTGGGACCATATTTTATCATCAAGTATTTGCTCGCCACAACCGAGCAGATTCTCGGAATGATTCGATCCTGACCGAATCTTCCATATATCAAATTTCAACATATGTTTCCCCAAACGAGAGTTCGCTTGAAGACACGGACATGCCGATTCTCGCATGTGAACTTATCCTCAGCGGCTAGCGAGCCTCATTACGCATCCTATCCTCAGACGGCTGGCGAGCCTCACATCGCACCTTAGTCCAAATAAGAAGATACCTCAGGTATTACTCCTTCTTATGGCTGGCGAGCTTTCGTACGTAATCTAATGGACTTTAAACGACCCCCTCCATGGTCGGCATACCTTAAAATGTTCCCGGCGACATGTCCTTGGTTCAGACCCCTTGAACCGCCTCGCGTCGCCATAGTCATCAGGTTGTAATCTTCGATTGACCTGGTGGCTATACTTTGACTTTTTCCTTGTCCAAGCCTCAGTCAAAGTGGGGGCTCTTTAGATACCTCAGTTCTACACCTTCCGCCAACCACCCAATAATGATTGGGCCGCATTTTTTGTATGCGAAATAATTTACGACAGTTCATAGGTTTATCGTCAAGTGATAGCTCAAATACTTGTGTCTAGCCCTTGGTCATCATCTACACGCTGATAAGGTCGTTTTGACAGTTATTAGAGTTTATTTGGAGTCCGGGTAAAAACAAACGCTTCATTTTCTATAAACCGTCTTTTAAAACCGAGTCTGAACGCTCGAGAATATTCCGGATATTTTAATATTTCAAAACTTATATTTCTTGGTAAAATATATCCGTATTTTATTTAGAAAGAATTCGAAATCTACCGCAATTTCATAAAAGAAACGCGAGAATCTTTCTTTCAAAGTAGGAAATTGCTTGGGAAATGACGCAGTGTCTGCTGCGCCTCTTCCAAGAGTCGCAGTTCCTGTTGCGCCTCTTCCCTAGTTCGATTTTCCTATTTCTGGAATATTTTCTAGATTTCTTTCCTAGTTCGAGTTATTCCAAAACGTTTCGGATTTCTTCCTATAAAAGGAAAGGTCCATGCTCACTTTCAAAGCACGCGAGTGTTTCGCCCCTTCTTTTCTATCTTTGCATTCTAGACCTTGCTCTAAGCTATCGACATCTACGTGCTTGATCAATCGACCACGTAAGCTCAGATCCTTCTGGGTTCCCGTCACGTTTGCATTTGACCGACCAATTTGACCACTACACCTTAATTTACATTCGAATCGAGTTGTTGCTAAAACGTAACTTTAGTTCATATCTCGTTTCGTCAACGTGTAAGTCTGAGGGTGTAATTTCCGTCTTTTTTATTGTATTGTTTATTTTATTTATTCCATTATGTAAGATTCATGTCGGAAGTATGTTAAAACCTTTTCAAAACTTTCCTTAATTAGTCTTTTCTTTGTATAATAGGTCGTCTTTTATCATAGTTTTTCATATTTAGATGTTAATCCTTGACTTAGATCCCTAATAGCCAATATTAGTGGGTTTTAGTCTTGTAATTTAATCTATTAAATCACTTTCACTCGAGTCATTGATCACTAATAAACCGTAAATACACAAACGAATACTAACTGATCGCGATTCTGGCTTCACAGCCAGAACCCACCTCTAGAACATACGCATAGAGTGCTGTGCCTCGTCCAAAGGACGCATCACCTGGTGCACTTATTCTGGGTTGGATTCTGTCTCTGATCTTCCTTTGTCGTCTCGACGCAGTTTAATTATGTAATTAATCAACTATTAATCCTAATATCACTACTAATCCGTCTTTTAATCTAATTATGTTCTTCTTTTCTTTAAAACTTTCTTTTGGGTATATTTCCCACATAGATCCCGAGATCCGTTGTAATCTTTGTAATTCTTTTGTAATTTTATCTAGTCAATAATTATTGCAAGGATTGTGTGATTTGTTTGCCTTTCATAGTAATTCAATCCTAAATTCCTAATTTGACATAATTGATTGCTAAACTACATGTTCACCGACATAGTCTAAGCTCACATGCTAGGGTTAAAACGTGGATGTTGCATTGTGTGCATATAACCGACAACATATCGAGTACAGAAGAGTTTCCCTAATCATTAGTAGAGGCCGCTATCGAGGCGGACATGATTAGGTGTTCAATTAAAGAACTTCCTAATACGTACCCTCATCCCTTATTCCAGATCTCTGTGAACATCCGTGTTCATTAGCATCCACGAGAGTCATTCTAGACATAGAATGCTAAGGGTAACGAGTTTTTAGTGTTCATGTCATTACTTTGTGTCTTGACATGACATAAAGTATTCGAACGGTTCCAATTTCCCACAAAAGTTGGTGGCGACTCCACAAATGCGTATTTCTACGCTTGTCCCTCGTTTCACCATCCGTGGTTCCCCGTGCACCACGGTTTGGAAATGATCGCGAATCTGTGTATCACTATGATGCAAATATAATTTAATTATTTATATACTAAATGTAGTAGATGTGTGAATAGTGAAAATAACAACAGTCGTAACGGGTGTAGTAAAAGAAACAATTATAATAACGGGAATAGTTACTATAACATTAATAATAGTAAGTGTACATAATGTAATCAATAATCTGGACGATCAAATTTCAATAGTAGCTGCGGAATAGTGAAAGTAATAATAATAATAATAATAACGAAAATAGTAAAGATAATATTATTAAGAGTAACTATAGTAGATGCAAATTATATTATTAACGGAAATAGTAGATGTAAATTAACAGTAAGTATAGTAGAGTAATTCAGATGATAACTTTTAAAAAATGATAAAACATTCGTATGTAATAGTTTATTAGCAATGCGGTAGTGAATGTGTATCAATATGTTTTTCGAGTATATTAATCTTTAATTTTAAAAAATATAATTTAAAAATGTATTATAAAATAAATTTTAAATGGTAAATATAGGTAGTCCGAACGGAGTCGGACACTAGTTACAAATGAGCGGGACGGAGAGAGTAAGATAAAGAAAAGCGTAGATCCGAAGCAAACACTAATTGAACTCGTTTTTGGTCTCTTATAAAATGCCCGTCTTCCAACCTTACATTTTAATTTTAATTTAATTGCTGATTCAACCGCGCTTACTATCGTTCTTGTTGTTCACCAAAAACTAGTAATTTTGTGACATGTTTGTGTCTATTAACATTCATCAATAAACAAAAAGATGCAATTTTTGAATCGAATTCATCTCATCTTTGTCACTCTTCTGCTCTCAACTACTGTCTTCTGCTTTGCCCTTAATTCATCTCCCCACAGTATGCTCACTTTTCTTCTCTCTTTTTCTTTTTTTTTCCCTTCTCTCTGATTTGATTATCACTGCTTATTTTGATGTGGGTTTTTATAATTATGTATAGGGGAAAAAGTTTGGATCTTTAAGGTTTTTGTGTAATTATATTGTTGGGTTTTGGGGTTTTATTTTGTTTTGTTTGATTTTATTGTGGATGATGATTTCATTGTTTGATAATCATGTTTTGTGATTATAAATGGGTTTATAGAACTAGGGTTATCATAGTTTACTTGTGGGTTTATTGTTATTGTGATTGAAATGAATACGACAACGACGACATTGCTCTAGTGTCTTGAGGGTTCCTGCAAATTGCTGGGCAAAAGGTGTCGGATATATGCAACCTTACTCCTGTATTAGCAACCCAGATAAGCTGCTGAATGTTGCTTTGCATGGAGATGTTTAGCTATCTAGTCTGATTTGTATACCAAGTTACTCTTATTTATTTGTTATTGATTGTTGCTGACGGTGGATTCATAGAACATTGATTTAGAAATTCAATTTCCGTTCTACGAGTACTTGGTAATGACTGCATTGAAACAGTAATGTGATTTTAGGTCTGATTGGAAGTCATGCATACATTTTTCTTTGCTTTCTGGCGTGATTCCCCCCCCCCCCCCCCCCCCCCCCCTCTCATAGTACTTAAGTTCCGTGCTTTCCATGGCTATTCCGTCATTTGAACATGTGATATGGTGGTGAATTGGTGATGGACGATTCTCATTTCCATCTTAGCTCGCTACTTTTGTGAATCCTAATGGCGTGAATGCTATGGGTATTGTCAGCTGGTGTATTTGGTTCTTGTTTTATTTGGGTTCTTCTTGGAAAGTTGCTAACATTTGGTATCTATGGTTACAAGTATTTCGCTCTTCGGGTACTTGTTAACACTATTGTGGAAGTTTGACTATACTTGGTGCTTATTCTATTTCAGGTATTGATTTGGAAAATTCTCACCTGACCGTCAAACCTAAGCCTCTACGGAGCTACTCTTCCAAAGAAGATAAAGATGTGATTCCATGTGAACGTGTTCATGTTGTTCCTCGCTCAAGGCTCAAACTCGAGGCATATGCAAGTGCAATTCGCTTAACTGTAGCACCATCAGTAGTCATTCCTGAAAAGTTGCACAACAGAATTCAGATCTGTCTTCATAGGTAAGTGGATAGTTCTCTTCTCTGTTTTGCATATTTGATTTTTTTTTCTGTTTTTTTTTGCCTTTTTCTCCTCTTGAACTTTAACGTTATAAGTACCAAAATAGGAAACGATGACTACATTTTATAGTAGAAACTCATGTCTAATAATGTAAGAATTTGCAGGAATGCTTCACTTGGAATGTGTCAATGTGAAAAAGATGCATGGAAATCTGTCCATAAGGGGATATGGGGATCTCTTGTTTCGCCATATGAGGACAGATACATTGATGTGAAATTTGTGGGTGATGTAGCAGGCTCAGTCACTGTTACCATTGAAGAAGGTTTTTTTTTTTTTTTTTTCGTTTTCATTTTCTCTTTCGTCTATAGTTGTGTACTTAATTTTTACCTACTATATCTCCTTGACATTTCTATTTTCTTGGATTCCTTGCAGAATTCCAACGTTGGCGTCTCATCTGTCTTGCATTTGGAGTCATGCTGTTACTTGCTGCTCCAGTTGTCAGCAATTGGGTGCCTTTCTATTACAGTAGTTCAATGGCGATTGGGATTCTTCTTGTTGTCATAATCCTTCTGTTTCAGGTACCAATTGATTGAGTTTTGTTCAGTTACTATTTTTCTTGTTTGTTATTCAACATTGAACTTTAAGGATTGAATAATGTGTAATGAGTAGTTTTTTGTTGAATGGTACCTACGGGTTACGACTCAATGAGTCATGACTCATGTTTGTAATTATGGTAATCATAATAATACTTTTTTGTTACTGATTTCGCTGAAGATTATGTTCAATTGAATTCATATTGTGAAACCTATCATAAGCATTTGAATTTCTTATTTCAATTGGAACTTTTGATCTCACCCATAAATCTTCTATCAATTGATGTACAGGGTATGAAACTTTTACCTACTGGCCGCAAAAGTTTCTTCTATCTTACCATCTATGGATCACTTGTAAGCATCTTTTTTAATCTCTCCCTCACGTTTCTTTTTTCTTCCTCCTTTATTGAAGACCAACATTAATGACACTGCTTTTTTCAATTTTTTTAATTAGGTGGGAGCAGGATCTTTTGTTCTGCATCATTTTTCAGTGCTCGTGAATTCAATTCTGGTTAACTTTGGCTTGGGTGAAGAGATGCACAATCCAGTAAGTGTTTTTCCTTTTCGCAGGGATCAATGTCACTAAAGTTAGGCAATATTTGCTGTCTAATCCCTATTTTAGAAGGGAAATCTAATTGAATGAAACCCATATTCTCTGAGATATGCCTTGCCTTACGTTGGATGCTTGACTGGTGTCAATCTTGTCATCGTCTCTGAACCTATTTCTAGATTTCTATTCTGGTATAGTGATATTATTCATTCTAGAAATTGCATGCAATTGGTAAATGACAATGCAAGAAAATTTGGAATGAGTAGAAGTTCAACAGTTTCACCGTTTAGGTCGAAATCTGATTTTATTCTAATAGAAGATTGGGGGTGTATTTGACTTATGCAATGGTAAAGCAGTCTTTTTCTTGGAGCAGACTAGCAGTATATGTTTGATGCATTTTGTTCCGCCTCCATTCATAACGCAACATCACAATTACCAGCCTTATCACACTTGTTGAGTTGCTGTCTTCTTATATGGTTAAAATCCCTTTTGATAAGATATCAATCTGATTTTACCCATCTTTGTACAGGTTTCGGTGCTTATAGTGGTTTTCATTGGCCTGGCGGGAGCAGCATTGGGGTACTGGATTGTCCGGAGATATGTTATATCTGATGATGGAAGTGTTGATGTTGGAATTGCTCAGTTTGTGAAATGGGCCATGAGAATAATTGCTAGTACATTTACTCTCCAGGTAATATACTAATTTTTACATTCATCGTAATACTTTCTTATTGATTTTGTTTAAATCCTACATACTTGTTGCTTTGTCATCCTTATTTATATAAGGATGGTCTTAGAATTTCATGACAAAGAGTTGCCTTTCAGAAGCTTGGTCTGGAGAAAAATGACACCTTGAAGTAGATAGTTGATATTTTCCTTCAGCATGAACACATATAATTTAAAAGAATTGTTATGGACTTGTGAATATTTTATCATGACATTGCTGAGCCGGTTGCAATTACAAAATCTTAGTATGATGATAGTACTATCAGTTAACACCTTGATAAGTTGATAGATGTTTTATTGCGCTTTCGCATGTAACACAACATCTTGCAAGTTGCAACTCTGTTTGATATACTGATGTTAGCATGATGCATTGATGCTAGTATCTTAGTTAAACTTACATATTTGTCTACAATGGTTTGTATTGACATGCCGGTCATCTATTCTTTTGCAGAGCTCCGCCGATACTCTTTATGCATGGGCGACAATGGCTCTATGTTGGGTGATATGCTCATCAATTATTCGGTTGAGTTGGCAAGATAGTGGGTATGTTATTCATGGCACTTTCAATGTCACTTGAACTTTAGTTTCATTTTATAACAAACCACTGTCTAAACATTGGGTATTTATAAAGTTCACAGCTTTATCCAGTATTATCTAGTAAAATTGGCATAGTCTTGATAAATGTAGTCCCATGCCTTATGTATATCTTTGTTCATAGTCCTAATCACGTATCGTTCATTTATTTTGCAGGGGTTGGAGTTCCCGTTGGAGAAGGGGGGGAAAGATAGTTCCAAGACATCAGCGTGCTGAATTTCTTAGGAGGTCGCCGAAAACAAGTCCTCAAGGGAAGAGTTTGAAGTCCTCAAACAGTGCTCAAAGGAAAGTATTGAAGTCTCCCAACAGTGCGCCAAGTTGGTGGGGCTCTCCTGTCAAAGGTAAAGAAAACACGGGGAGTCTTGGTCGTTTTAAGCGTCGTGTATTGGGTCCTTTTGGATTCGGATCAGTGGTTTTAGACTTATAGGCTAGGTCAGTCGGGTTATTTTCAGGTTGTTGCAGGCAGTGGCTGTTAAATTAAAGGTTTTTGTTGCAAACTAGTTATTTTGTGTCATCTTAGGTTGCTCTTATTTTGGTTGGAAAATTTCAACTCAGGTCAACTTGGGTTTTGGTATGACTTGGGGGTTCTTTTGGGTCGGGCCAGTTTCGCTAGGTCTAGTTGTCAATAGTTTCCATTTTAACTCTTTCGGATCTTGTGGCTACTGCAGGTTTGACGTCACCATCCACCCGGAGGGTGAATCTCCAGAAGGATTTCTACTCTACATTTCATGGGATGCCTAAGCGAAAGATGTCGAAAAAGGAGTGGGAGGAATTTACGCAGGAATCAACTCGGGAAGCCATGGTAGGATTAACCTCTAGTCCGGAATTCACGGAATGGATAATCGAGAATGCAGACCGAATACAAATTCGGTCCGATGACAGCTCAGATGAATCAGTTGGCAGCGGTTCAGATTCCCCAGATGAGACCGTGGTCGACAATGGTCCCCGGCAAGGATTATTCAGCTGGTAGTGTACAGAGTACAGACTAAGAAGTCTAGTATATGTTGTTAGATAGATTAAGGCAAATTAGGCTAGGGGATTTAGGAGTAACATGCATTGTACATCTGACTATCTGAGTACAAATTAGATGCTGCTTTTGTATTGAAGTAGAGTTGTTATTCTGTCTCTTCTATAATGGAGATTTGGTTTTTGTAAGTCAGAGATGATGTGTTGGCTAATTATTCATTGAGTACTAGGATGACTGCCTGATTAATCAATCAATGAATTGCTTACACCATCAAGAAAAAGAAACTGAGTACATTCTGTCATTGAATTGAATTTTCTCTTAATAATGCCCTACGTAAAAACAAAATTTTATTCTCGTTTTGGTGAAGTAAATTACTACTGTATAATTTGTGTTTTATACGAGTATCTTTTTAGCTTCTCAGGCACTTTGTTTATTTGATTTATTGGAACTTTTTGTTACCAGTTTAGAAAGTGAAATCAGAAAAGCAAAAAAAAAAATCAACACCTTCTAGTTATTTGTGAGATTAAATTCCTTACCTTTTCATTGTAAGAAATACTATCTCTCTTCCACCCCAAATGTAACACTCACTTTTTAGGGGTCAGACTCAATACTGAGACTTTAAAAAATGTGACCATGAATATCGTTAAAACGATATGAAAATTTGAAAAACAAACTTGTATATGTAGATTTACTAGATTTTATGCCCGTGCGATGCACGGGTACTAAGGTTGTTTATTTATTAATTAGATATTTTCTTTTTCTCCCAATACTATCAGCCGAATGCAATTGATATATGATGAGACGGGGCCTTATTCTATTTTTTTTTATCTTAATAAGTATATTTGTTTTAAAAACGCTTGAAAATTAAAGTTATTAATAATAACCGCTGCACCCGTAACCTAAAATGCATAAATTATTGGAAATCCTCCACGTACCTTTTTTACTAACTCTAAAAGAGATAGCAAATTCGTTACCTACTTAACTGAAATTCTTCACCCCCTTTATTTAAAATTCATAATATTTACACTTGACTCCGCCACTTATGTTAAAACGGATCAAGTTTAACCTCTGCGCTAAGACTGAAACTCTAATGTCGTCGCGGTTTTATTATCAAATCTTTTCCTTTTAGGAGCCCCAATATTAACCCACCCAATCATTTTGATAACCCGTATATATCTTAATCCCGATCCAAAGTCGTCCCAAATATGCCCCATTTTTAAGTAACGTGTCTCATTAGCCCAAGTAGACCCCACATTATCACCATTATCCCAAAGCAAAGACCAAATTAGATACCCCCGACCCCCCAATTCCCAAAAATTGGTCAAAACCTAAACCCCCAATTCTGTTCGCGAACACTAATCTTCACCGCACTCTACCGATTTCGTCGCCGGTATTCGTTCGCCACCATGCATGTCGTCCATTTTCCATTACCGCCCTATAATCATGGTGAATATCCTGAACATAAACCTTTACAATGTAAGTTCTGGCCTCTATATTATTTTTTGCGATCAATCACATTTGATCCATGCCTTAGTTGTAGCTCAATTTATTCTTATTGTACTCTATATTTAACATCTTACCAGCGCGAATTATATGAATATATAATCTGAACTCTGTTCTTATTAATTGTTATAATCTGACATTTCTGTTCATGGGGGGGTTAGATAAACCACATTCATGAACTCCATAGTGCATGCATGGCCTTACTAAGTCCCAAATTGATGGTATGATGTATTGGAACATATCAGAATAATTAGAAGCTGTTTTTCTTAATTACTCCAAAGTAACAATTTTTTTTGTGTTTTACCTAATTACATATCTAGATTAATCCAAGACACCTTTCGCTTATGTTGTCACGGTATTATTTAAGGACTTTGAAACATCGATTCTTTACAAATAACAATGTCATGGTCGACGCAGGTGTCATACTATCGAATTAGTATCTAGTTTTGCCGATTGAGTATGAATTAGACTTATCACTGATATGCGACAAACTCAACTTCAGGACCCGTTAAACGGGTCTTACTCAGGATAAAATTGAATCTAACTGTTAACTTTGGTGAACTGTCTGTCAGTGCAGTGTACTAAAATAATTCTATACTTGTTTTGCAGGAAGAGGACTATGTCTCCAAACTCAATTTTGCTTGGCCTCAAGTTTCATGTCTCTTTGGATTTTCTACTTTAGGCAGCCCCGTTCTTATTGCAAGCTATCACGACAGTGTAGGAGAGGTATATTATACTGCTTTACAGTATTAAAATTGTGGCATGTCAGCCTTGAAATAATATTATAAGTACACAAACATTAACGCTAAAGAATGCCAATCTTTGCCTAGTACATTAAAATCACACTTCTTTGTATTCTTTCATTCTAATTATGAGCTCCTTATGACATGCATGTATAAAAAAACATCCCGTATTGTTGGATTTTTTCAATGAAAGACAAAAGGACAGGCACTTTCATCACTTATATGCCGGTTTTTGTGTACCACCTCCCATGAACAATGGTAATGATTTGAATAGATCTGATTCTAATTTCACAATATATTTTTTGTGTGTTCTATCATGTGTAGGCTTTTGGAGTGTGGAATGCACTTCAAAGTACGGCAGAAGACAGCCTGTCACTCTATCTGGATCTCTCATGATACCTACAGCTGTGAGAACATTTAGACCTTGCATTTTTTTAGCTTAATTGTCTTCTGGACTATTAGTTAATGCTTTGTTGTTGTCCTTTACTTCAGGTGACATCAGTAGCTCTTCTGCCACTTCGGACACTTTATAGGGGACACAAAAGAGCATTGCAGGTATCTACTGTTTTCATCCGTTTATCAAATCTGTTTCCATCTAAGTAACTTCCAATTTGCCTTCTTTCAATTCGCTTACTTCACTTTGCGCACATTCGGCAAAATTTGTGGTATTTTTGTCTATTTTTAAATTAACATGTGATTGCAAGTGTTGGATCTCATATTACCACTATTATATCTTTTTGCCTCAAACTCCCATATCCTATTGAACTCTTATTAGCAACCCAATTGTAATACTAAAACTGTAGAAATCATTATTTTGAAACATGTTAAACCTCTTGCCCATACAATCAAATTCTGTGTTCCTGTATAGTTGTATGTATAGTTCTACCAATGAACTCGTAATCCTTTTCTACTCAACCGTTGGCAAATTAGAGAAAACCTCTTTATATACAATATTTCTTGTATGCCGTTTATATACTTGATTTTTGTCGTCTATATAAAACCTTAATCCTTCTGGGGATGTTGTCCTTGACGCTGCCACATATAATTGACCGTGACTAAAGATTGGTTTTGGTAGATAAACCCCCACATGTGTAAGGGATTGACCTTGACTCTTGTTGATCGTCATCGCGTAGCACGATTTTAGTGGATACCGTCTCCTTTTTAGTATGAACGGTATTTTTGGATCCGTTGATGTCAATACTATCCTTGGTATCAGGACATGATTCCCCAGGTTGGAGCCTGTTATTATCCTTGCCTCTATGATGAACTTCCCTGTCTTTTTAACGATCAATCAAGTCCCGTTACACATCCCATGATAAGGGTTTATTTTCCGTAATAGCATCACCGGCATTCCCTTTTTCAGCTTCAATTCATGTTTAGGTAGTCCTTGTAGGTTCAGGGTAGTCAGATATTCTATCAGGTACGACGTGATTTGGTCATCACTATCTATAGAGGCCCCACAAACCTCATCACAACTATTTTAAACTGTATAATTGCCAGGTATTTGGTCAGTCATGTAGTCGTTTCCTGTATCCGCTGTCTCGTTTAAAGGTGTTAGGATTTCCCTCTCGCGTAGATATTCGTCATCTTTGCTTTCATTTAAATAGTCCGGGTATATTTCCTCAACCATCTCCTTAATATCTATTAGCCCACACGATACTGTCGTCGTTTTAGTATGAACGGTATCTTTGGATCTGTTGAAGTCATCACTATCCTCGGGAGTAAGACATGATTTCCCACATTTGAACCCGTTATTATCCTCGCTTCTATGATAAACTTCCCTGTTTTAGTAACGATTAATCGAGTCCCGTTACACAGCCCAATGAGAAGGGTTTATATTTCGCAATAGCATCACCGGCATACCTTTTTTCAGCTTCAACTCATGTTTGGGCAGCCCTTGTAGGTTTAGGGTATTGAGATACTCAGTTGGATAAGACGTGAATTTGTCATCACTATCTTTCACCTTTGCAATACAGGTGCAGATTAGATCATGCCATTAAGAATAGTGTCATATTGTTGATGACCTTTAGTAAGAAATAAATTGGTTGGATTTTTAGGGTACCTCTTTGTAGTCAGATGTAGAGTATTCAAGTAGGCTTGATATATCTTTCTGGGTGACTTCATTTGTGACTTCTTTCTGATTGAATTGGCCTTTCTTTTCACTACAATGATATATTTGGTGATCAGAATAATAAATTCAAATGGAAAGAGGTTTATTTTAGTACAAAAAAACTTGTTTGTAATGCTACTGCATACCTGTAGGTCGTATCTAGGTTGAGGTATAGGCTGCTTGATGTCGATTTTGATAGGCTATTGAACCTTGTGGTTAGTTAATATTTGTATCGTATCAGGATTTTTTGATTAGGATGATAAGTCGGATTGATAAGAACAAATTTATTAAACAAATTAAATAGTTGAACTAAAACATTACCTTTATAATCTTTTACCAAGAGCGATGTGACAACGGCAATGGTAGGAAGATTAGACCCGGCAAGTACATATATGGATATAAATATGGATTTATGGATTAGACCCGGCAATCGTATATGGATTTATGGTAGGCAGAAGGGCATATAAATTGGATACAAAAACAAAAATAGAAAACTAATCAATTGAGATATTAATTGAATGCAGGTACATATATGGATTGTGATTGAAATACCTTGACGCCATGATGAAGAGGTTTCGGTGTTTAATCCTCGAGGTGTATAAGGACTGATGAAGGTTTGGTATGATGTGAGTTTTTGGATGTTGATGATGAGGGCTTTATATAGTGTATGTCGACTATTATTTTATGGTATAGGTACAGAAGAAGCAATGAATATAATATTTCCTATAAAAATCTTGTTTCCTATAAAAAAAAAGGAAATTCATGTTTCTGGAATAGCGGTAGAACGTTGGAATTATGAGATTGAATATCTTAAATAACGTTTTTTTTAATAAATATTGTATATGTATGTATTTAGGAATTGGAGTAGGATTTAGGAATTGTAGATATTGAATATCTTAAATAACTGTATGATAGTTTAGGAATGGTAGTAGGATTTGGGAATATAAGATGAAGATCTTAAAGAACGTTTTTAATGGATATTGTATATGTATTTAGGAATTGTAGTAGGATTTAGGAATTATACATATTGAATATCTTAAATATCTGTTTGATAATTTAGGAATTGTAGTAGGATATGGTAAATTGTAAAACGTGATGCATACCATAAAGGTTTTTTGATTATTTAATTAGACAGATTTTTTATTTTTCGATTTTTGATTATTTAATTAGACAGATTTTAGATTTTTAATTAAAGATTCCCTATAAAGGTGGAACCAATCAGGTGCCTCGAAAAAAGCCTCTTTTATATATACTAGATTTATTGCCCGTGCGATGCACGAGCCTATTTGTAGTGCGCTATAGTGTATATATAATATAAGTAAATGATAAAGTGGTTGTGATGGACTGATAACGTCTTGATCAACTAATTTTAAAGTTTATCCCATTTATATTATGTTCTAGGTAATTTAGGGGAGGTGACATCGTTATAGTCTCATACGAACTCGATCTGATGTTCCTAATATATTATGCAACCATAAATATTTTAATATTTTTTAGTTTTAAAGTACACAACGATACTGAGGAATACATGTGAACAATGACTTTTCATCAATTGAAAAAGTAACTCTATATTTTATAAGTTGAACCATTTGTTAGTCACAAAATAATGATAAACAAAGTTTGAAAATGGCAATTGAAGTAGAACTTTACTTTAACTCGATTTCCACTTCTCAGAACACATTTTTTGGTAGAGTATCCCTACTCGTAATAAGTTTGATACCCCAATTGAGGTAAAACATTGTTACTATTTTATACATGTGTGTAGACTTCTAATTTAGAGTAATACTCTATTTTACACTACGAAAGTTTCATTGTATATCTTATGGTAGTAGAAGCACGTGTCGTTATAATCATATGTCAATTCAAATTCTAAGCTATCTCGCGGTTGTTACTAAAGTGCATAAATTTTGTTGATTTGAAATAATTGTAAGAGTTTCGTCAATGTAACAAAAAAAATCTTTAACATACATGGTGTTTGAGTTTAGTACCCCCTCTGTCTATATTATTTGTTTACCTTTTAATTAAAATATCTCTCGAAAAAAGAATGGTAAACCAATATTGAAGAAATGAGGGAATAATACTTAGGTTTCATTGGTCCAACTTCTCATGGCAGGCATTATGTTAAACCTGATCAAAGGGAGGGTATTAATAACATTTTCCCTTTGAATAATTGATTATACGGTCTTATAGTAAAAGAAGTTCATAATCCTTTCATGTTCTAATATATAGTGGAGTATGTGTTAACTGCAGAACATAGAATAATAAATAAAACAGATTAATATATAAGTATGAAGAACCCCATCTACCTATGTATATATATGGAGTAAATTTGGACTTTTGTATGCTATCATATAAGAGTATACTACTACTAATAGTCTATCATACGTAATAGTTAAGACGAATAGCCCCAAAGGAAGATAAAAGTCCTATGTGCAAAAATCTCCATATCTTTAATCTTTACTTTTAATAAACCGTACAACATCTTTTTCTTTTTAAAAATATATTTTATACTTTATCTCATATTCAAATTAAATATTTGAAAATAAAAATATATTAGTAGTTCATAGAAGTTTGATTCTAATATTGTTCGAGGGTGTTTCATGAAGCATGACTCTCTATAACACCAGGCTTAGAAATAATAATGTTGTTTTTTTGGGTAAGGACTCTTGCCAAAACAAAAAAACAACAATTTCAGTAATCTGGATGATGTCGACCATGTCGTCAATGTAATATTGTACGGATTTTCATATAAGAGGCTCTTAATGATACTAAATTTTTTTTTTAATTGAAGTAATTACAAAAAAGGTTATATTCAATTAACTACTGAAAAAAATCAACAAACTAATGCAAACTTAAATCCAAGTTAGTTGAATGTATTGAAATTCCATAGAAAATAAAGTTATCTACATACATTTGTACACAATAAATCCGAAAATGAAACATTTATGCTACTCTATGTTAAAATTCAAAAGCGACCTTACCGAATAATTTATTGAACGTTGTATCTTCATCAGAATCATACAGAGTAATATATGTTAACCTACACATAAAATAGATAAGACTTGTCAGAAAATCATTAGTGATTCAAAGCAAAAACAACGTATTTGTAGACTAATGATATAATAAGATTTAAACACAATATATATAAACCGCAAGATTCAAATAAATAAACACAAAAAAAGTAAGAAACATAAATAAAAACAATATAATGTGAAGTGGTGATTAATAATTTTTGAATGAAAATACATGTATATATATATATAAACATATTAACGTAATCGTGTTTGTTTAGGTTTCTGTACATTAATTTTATCCAATCTAATTTTCATGGTAGAATTTTATAATCTTCAGATTTAATTATATTATTAGGTGTTGTAGTGCATACCATTTTTGTGAGAACATGGAAATATGGAATAGTTGTATATCACATTCCGTATTTTATAGGTTGTAGGATACATCCAATTTTTTATATGCTAATTTTGCATACAATGGAAATACATGAATATATTTATATGGGTAGTTTGTATAATTTGGAATGCTGAAGTGTTTTCGAAAAGTTGGAGACTCTGTAATCGCTCGAAAAAAGCTTCCTTTAATAATATAGATAGATATTGATTGTGAAGAAATGTTTCATAATTACCCCATCGGAATTACCTAAAAGCAAGTATTATCTTTAGTGTTGATGAGAGGGAGTAGGTCCCTTAACTTTGTTTAAAAGTGATATTCAAACAATTTTATGTTTCCAGATTAAATTCGACCACAAATTTCAATTCTAATCATAAATACAATTTAGTAACATATGAAAACCATTATTTCAAAGTTTCAATTATAATCATAAATACCATATCATTATGATACCGCTCATTATATGCTTCATTTAAAAAATATTTTTAAGGGTTTTTTTTTCAGTAAAAAACTACGATTCATTTATGAACAACTAACTACCTTTTTTTTTGTTACTTTTCACTACCACTTATTTTTTTCTTTTTGCAAAAGACCTCTAAAAACTCACTTCCGGCGAAAAAAGGCAACTTTCCAGCGTTGACTTACCATTTTTATGTTGAATCTAACTATTTTACTTCAAAACCATAATAATCAGCGATAAAGATTGATTAAACCCAACATTAATCACCTCAATTTGTCCATCTCCTACCCGAATCAAAATCTAATTCTTCGAAACAATTCAACATCGACAATTATCTAAACATTTCTTCCCCAACTTTTTTGATCTATTATGGGCAAAATCAACACCTACTGTTAACTATGTGAAAATCATCATGAATTCACTCTTAGGATCACTTAGCTTGTATCCTTTTTTGTTAGTCTTCTTATGCCCATTCGTCATAAGGAGAGAAAGAGGGAGATGGATCTTGGGTAATTTGTATGTAGGGTTGTCGAAATGTACAAGACAAAGGTGGAATGTGGTATTAAAGGTGACGACGGAGATCAGATGGAGAGTGATATCAAGATGATTGATTCATTGTTATTGCTTGGAAGACACTTTGATAAGGCACTAGGTATTAAAATGAGCCTATTTAGATTTACAGTAGGTCTTGCTTAAGACGGGTCGGATCTTACAACGGGTATTTTGTGAGAGGAAATGGGTAGAGGGGACAAGGTGGGCTCCTCCCATGTGTTGTCCACTCACCCTTGATGGGTATTTTGTGAGAGAATATGGTATCCGTCTTAAGCTTAAGACGGATACCTCGGTCTGAAATAAGAATTTGTGTTAGATTTATTGGGTGAGTTAAAAGAAAAATCTAGATTATATGTGTGAATTGAAAAATAGAGAAAAGAAAAGAGTAAGTCAACCCTGAAAAATGGTAATTTTTTTCACAAGAAGTGGATTTTTGGTTTTTTGCAAAAGAAAGAAATAAAAGATGGTGAAAGGCCAAAGAAAAAGAAAGATTTTTTTTTTTAAGTTAAGAAAACTAGCTTTGATTATAAATCAAGCTCTACGATCCACAACTCACAAGGATGAGAAAAGTAAACGAAATTCAAAGGAATTTGCATTCATCATAAGTAACCATAAAAATAGAAGGGCACAAAGAAGGAGACAATATTCGAAAAAGTACGTCACTTAAAAACCCTGAGAAATTAAAAAATAAATTCATACTGAAAAAAAAAACTCGGAGAAAATCATTCAAAATTGTACACTAATAACATCAAAGAGGAAGAAAGAAAACCCAAAAACTTCAAATTTGTTTAGAAATCCAAAAGGATTAACAATAAGGAAACATTACTCTCTAAAGTACATCACTTAAAAACCTTAAGGAATTAAACAATAAATTCATGCTAAAAACAAAAAACTCGGAGAAAATTAACCAAAAGTGTACACTAATAATATCAAAGGGGAAGAAAGAAATCCCAAAAACTTCAAATTTGTTAAGAAATCCAAAAGGATTAACAACTTAAATACATATTATTTACAAAAAGCATCTCTTCTTATTAAAGCAACAACCACAGAGCCTATGTGGCGCTCTGTGATTGAAAGTCAAAAAGTCAAAAAGTTGATTTTCTTTCCTGATTTTAAGGGCCACGTCCAAACTTAGAATTAATTACAACACTCCCATTCTTCAATTTACGATAAAATCACATCAACTTAAATTACACACATTACATTACTTATATACAAATGACACACATTACATTATACACAAACGAAAAGTAATGTAAAATCATGTAAATTAAGATATCTCAATTATATTTGACAATTATTGTCCATCATCGTTATATGCCAAACTCCAAATTCCAGTAATTAAAAAAAATGAAAATCTGATGAAAATATTAAATGCCACATAAAATAATACTACCAAAATTCAGAAAAATAAAATTTTGATATAAGCCATTCATCAATCAAGAAAAGTAGCAGTGATGTTAATCATTAGTTGGGAAATTGTCACAAACAATATAAACATTGAAAAGTAAGAAAATTAATAAAAAAGTTAAAGCTCAACGAACGAAGGACTCAAACAATGATAAAAAATTGAGAAAAATTACTGACAAAAATACTAACGTTAAACAATAGAAAAAACTTTAATTGAAAGAACATATTTTTCTATAATAGCACAAAATATAAAAATTTCCTAGATCTACTATTTCTCTATTTGCGGTAAATATTTTGCTTAAATAAAAAATTAGTTAATTAATTATGGTTGAAATTGATAAATAAAAATAAAAAGATGAAATGGCAACGGAAAACATATAGTAAAATAAATTTGGAATAAGTAAAAATTAAACTAAAAAAATGAAAGTAGCAAAACATTAACAAACCTATACATTATAAGTCATATGATAATCATATGATACATATGAATTGAGAGCCATAGATATTTGATGTGAGCAGTGGCGGAGCCAGGATTTGAATTTAGGGGGGCGGAAATTTTTAGGGGGGGCGAACGACTATTTTCATAAGGTACTTTTAAAAAAATTTGAAAATTTTCGCTAAAAACTTCGAAAATTTCAACCGTCAGGGGGGTGACCGCCCCTGCTAGCCCCCCTAGGTCCACCACTGGATGTGAGACGATAGATCAGATGCCAGAATAGAGAGGCGGGTTAAGAGAGATTTGGTTAATGGTTTTTCTAACGTGTACCCTTAAACTTAATATGAACCATAACTAACGAGAATATCTCATAATTTCCATATTAAGGGCACACGTTAGAAAAACCGGTGAACGGTTCTGTAGGTAGTTAAATGGATTAACGAGCTAACGAGCTAATGGGCTAACATAAGAGAATATATTTGACACTATTAATAATTTATTGCTTAGATGAATAAAAAAAAAAAACCTCTATACGGATCAAACGGTGGGTAAATGGAAATATTGTGTAGGTCAAGCATTTAGTTCAAATTTTGTACATTAGATATGCTCATATAATGAAACATAATGTCTCCCTTAAGACGGGTTGACTCGTCTTAAACTTAAGACGGGTCAAGTCCCTCTCACAAAGAGCATGTGGGAGGACAAGTAGGGGGCTCCATTTGCCACCCACATGCATCCCCACTTGCCCTTTGTGAGGGAAGTTTGACCCGTCTTAAGCTTAAGACGGGTCTTCAATGAGAATTTGTGATAATGAAATTGATATGGCTTATTTAGACTTATCATACAGATCAAACGAACGGATACGGATTCAATCGTTCCGGGTTTGGATACAAAATATGGGTACGGTTATTTTGGTTCATAGAATACGGGTTTGTACAAGTCAGGTTAATACGGGTTCGGTCATTTTGGGTCTGGTTCAATTTTGGGTTTGTAAATACGGTAACAACGGGTCGAGTCAATTTCGGGTTTGTCGGGTCGGGGTTATGAGGGTTACGGGTTGAGTTAGGGTAAAAAATTAGTCATATTAACGCAATTTTACAAAGGCTTATTAATTTTAATCATAAACATATAACTATTCGTAATTTTTATAGTTATGTAGTTTAATATAAAACATTAGTAAGGATAAAGATTTTTCGTCTAATATATTCAAACCTACAACACTACACGAAGAATTAGATAAATCAATTGTCACACGTATGTGAGAAAAAGTGACTGTACTCATATGGTAACTATTTCAGAATGTTAATCATTTGGTAAATTTATGCGTTAAAAACTTAAAATATATATAAGCATGCTTTGTTTCAAAATTTCAGTTTTATTGATTAGTTTTATTTGCTTTAAATTAAATATACATATCATTACAATTACACATTTCTTTTTTTCGTATTAATTCAACTATTTCAATTATTTATAAATTTTCCATTAATTATCATGCATATAATTTAATGTTATCGTATACAAATTGCTTTCTTTTCAACCCGTCGAGTAAAAACTAAACGCAACATTTTTTTTAAGCGGTTCAAGTAACATGATAAAGAAAATATTAAATGTGACTTTTTCAAAAATTAATTAATTTAAACAAAATATGAAACAACAACCCGTGCAATTTGCACGAGTTTAAAACTAGTTTCTAATTCAAAAGAAATCAACAATAATTTGGTCAAATCCTGAAGATAAATTTTGAAGTATTGCTATAAGATCTTTGGTTTAAACCTTCTTTAACTAATATATGATTCAAATAAACTCTCTTAGGCTAAATTAAATTTCGACCAATTCCTCTCTCAAATCCTTTTAATAATATTTTATCCACTAAACTCTATTATCCCTTTATATTTTCGCATAAAATTAGATGACTGTAAATCTACTATATATAAAAGCAATAACATTTCATGGCTTCTCATTGGCGGCTTGATATTAGGAATGGAAAAAACAAAATGGGTCCCACAACCATTCATCATAATTAATTACCCTCTCTCATCATTTTCTTAATACAAAAATAAACTCAACAATTAATTTCACATTGTATGTTCATTGCTCATTTATAAGAAACTTGGGCGAACAAGAAATATACAACGAAAAATAAATCCTTCAAAAAAATATTTATATATATATAAAAAATGTAATTTAAAAAACAATAAATTACTCCCTCCCATCCACACCAAAGGTAACATTGGGCTTTTCACACTTGTCGAGACGCGTTTTGCAACGTGAATATCTTTAGCTACACATTATTAAAAATTATAATAATTTGATATTCTTGTAGTATTTATAATGATGAATCAAACAAGATCTCGCATGACTATATTTTCTCTTATATATTAGGAATAATATCAAAGATTCTCCACACCCATGAATAGTGCAAAAAGCCCAATGTTACCTTTGGTCTGGATGGGAGGGAGTAAAAAACAAGAAAAACAATAATTTAGTTTGAGTCTTTCCGGTAAAAAATCAAAACTAATTTTAGATTATTAAGTCTAATTATACGGAGTATTTATAAAGTTTGTTGATAGTTTTTGGTGGATTTGATTTAACGCAGTCATTAGTAGAGAGGAATTGGGTAACATTTACTCCGTACTAGGGTTAGTAGTATTTATATGGAGCCCTAAATTTGTGAGGTTAACCCGTGAGTATATAATGTATTAGATAGATCCACTTTATGGGCCAAGTTTTTTTTAATAATGGACCAATTTTAGAACCGATTTATCATCGAGTATTTTTTTAATAGATATGTATGTAGTTCGCAACTTAATAAAACTTCAATATCATTTTTAACTATTTATTTATGCATATAATCAAACTGATGATTATTCAATCCCGGCCCGTGCAATTATGCACGGGTTTAAAACTAGTATTCCTTAAAAAGATTTAAGAAAAGAGAGTACAGGATAGAAGGAAGAAGATGACTATATAGAGGATGATGAATGACGAATGAGACACGAAAAGAAGCTTGGGAAGGAGACAAGAAAAAGGAGTTTCAGATCTCCTATTTTCGTTGAAGATTTTAAGAGAAAATTATATCTCATCTTTTTATTTCTAATGTCCTTCGTGACTTTGTTTAGTTGAATAAAAGATAGTTTAAGACAAAAAAAACATCTATTTTTAATATTAAAAATTATAGAAATTCCACTAGTTTGATTTTTAATTTTAAGAACAGTTTAACAATGGTGGGCCTTTAAATTTGTCAATAGATTTAGAGTGCGGTAACTCTTGCTTAAGACGACCATTGTCAATACTACCATACGATGATAATAAAGACAAAATTTTTGATATTTTCTAGGAACAACCGGATTGATTTGTTATATATTTGACCCATTTTAAACTTAAAACGGATAATCTCCAATTAAAAATTTTTTTTTGGAGAGTATACCGAAATACGAAGTAAATCCTCAGTGGCTGTTGGTAGAGATGACAGTGGCCGACACGTGGGCGATTGGACCAACACTCCAAAACACGGCCTACAGTCCATTTTAGCACAACATAGAGTTGGCACAGCCCAACACGACATGGGCCGTGCCTGGGCCGAAGTTTGAGAAAAAATACCGTGCTTAGGCACAACACGACACACTCAAAATACAAAAAAAATTGAGTTAAAGTGGAGGAATTAGTAAGACACGCTTTTCACACGGCACGACACGCATGGGCCGTGGACCGTGCCCGGACCACGATTTGACTGGCACGACACGAATCCCACTTTCATGGCCCTGCGCTGTGCCATTTTCTTCTCCAAGCAAGCGGGCCGGCACAAGATACGGCCCGACATGACCCACTCTCCTCTCTAGCTGTTGCGTCGCAACACTGAACGAAGAATCATGGTCGCAAGTTGCAAGTACGTCATTCGTGCCTTTTTTTTTGACGTTGAGATCTATTTGAAGTCTATTATTTTACAATTCATTCAGAATATTCTGTTCTAAAAAAAGATTAGAATCTCGCAGATATACTGAATTTCAATTCCTATTAATCACATTATACAAGTATACGAAATAAAATTGTTAAGCAACATATGAAAATCAAATTAGCGTAAATATTTGAAATAGGGTATTGTGTGCATAATAATAAATTAAAAATAATAATGATGGAATGTGGTGGAAATTGGTTGATGATGAGTTATAAAGGTTTAACAAGGAGGAAACATGTTTGGTCTGATAATCTCCAAATTAATGAGCCTCATCAACAGTTGGCGAAGCGTTTATCTCTCATTGATCTTGTTGGAATTGGTATTTATGTTTTATGTTTTATTAATAATTAATAATATTGTTAGTTAATCTTGTCAATGTTACAATAATGTTGTTGTTGATATGTATATTGTGCAGGTGTCGGAACCACGATTGGTGCAGGAATTTACATTCTGATTGGGAGTGTTGCAAGGGAGCAAACAGGCCCTGCCCTTGCTATTTCTTTCCTGATTGCCGGGATAGCTGCATCTCTCTCCGGATTTTGTTATGCAGAGCTCTCCTGTCGCTGCCCTTCTGCTGGGAGTGCTTACCATTACACTTACATATGCATAGGGGAAGGGTAATTATTATTATTATCTATTCCTCTCTTTATATTTAATAATGGATTTCAACAATAACATTATTTATAATTGCAGGGCTGCCTGGTTCATTGGTTGGGCTCTTATACTCGAATACGCTGTTGGTGGTTCAGTTGTTGCCCGTGGTGTAACCCCAAACCTGGTACTCACTTTATTCTATCTGCATCTACCCAATTTATACTAGTTTGCACACTGCAACAAAGAGATAATTATTATCCTTTTTCTCGCTGGGTCATTTAGTGTATCGAGAACTCAGAATTCATCACAACTGACCCATCTTCTTACCAAGATGTTGCAGGCTTTACAATCCTACAACTGTATATAATCTTGTTTGCATGAAAGGATGAGGGATTTCAAAGAATCTCCCATGCTGAAAAATGAGTGGCTCTAGATATACCTTTCAGGAGAATTTGAACTTGGTGGCTTACGCCTTGAGCAAAATGAACCAAAGCATGAAATTGACTTCTTATACAAGTTTTTATATGCTGCCAGGCCTTATATTTCGGTGGAGAGGCTAACATGCCATTATTTCTAGCCCGTCATACTGTGTTTGGTGTTGTAATTGACCCATGTGCTTCAGTCCTGGTCATCATCGCCACAATGCTATTATGCATTGGGGTTAAGGAAGTATGCTCTCCAAGCTTTTATTTGCTTTTCCATTCTCCACTTCTATTTTTCACCCTATGGTAAGGGTCATTTGTTTCCTATAGTAAGTTATTCTTTGGTTGCAGAGCTCACTGGCACAGACAATTGTTACGTCGATAAATGTATGTGCGCTGGTTTTTGTAATTGTGGCTGGTGGATTCTTGGCCTTTAAGAATGACTGGGTTGGGTATGACCTATCTAAGGGGTAAGTTTCTCCCCTTTCCGATGAAAGTTAGTTAATATTTATACATAATCAATGATTGATCTTGCACTTTTTACCTTGAAGATTTCTCCCGTTTGGAGTAAATGGAGTGCTTGCTGGATCTGCTACAGTCTTTTTCTCATACATTGGTTTTGATTCAGTGACGGCTACTGCTGAGGAGGTGTGTATCACAAATTTCTTTGATTCAAGGAAAAATTAGGAGCCTTGATCCTACACTAGATATTTTACCGAATTATATTCCTTAACTTATCTTTGTATTCTTAGTTAGTAGTTTAGTACAATATTTTATGAACTTATGATTGAACGCATTAATTATTATTATTTTATTTAAATTGTATTAACAGGTTAAAAATCCTAAGCAGGAGCTGCCCTTGGCTATAGGGATCTCATTATCCTTGAGTTGTGTACTCTATATGCTTGTTTCTTTTGTTATTGTTGGGTTGATTCCATATTATGGATTGGATAAGGACACTCCAATTTCATCAGCATTCTCAGATTATGGCATGGAATGGGCTGCGTAAGTTCAACTGACCCTTTCATGTTTCTCTTATGGCCAGAGGTGTGGCTTGCTATTATCCTGATATTGCTTTCTATCAGTTGGATATTGAATATTGTTGTCATTGTCAACTGCAGCTTTATAATAACATCTGGAGCAGTTATGGCGCTGATTGCATCTTTAATGGGATCACTTCTTCCCCAGGTGTGTATCATCGCTATAATTTCTTTTTTGGTGCTCTTTTTGGTCGTTTGGATGCTTTTGTTAGCCGATCAGCTTAGTTAATGTTTTACAAAGCATCTGCAAACTTGGCTTCAGTTAAGCTGTTACTTAATACTCCCTCTATCCCATTTACATTGTCATCTTTGAGTTTGCTTAGTCAACTTTGACTCCCTTTTTCTTACAATACACAATACTCCCAACTTTTTTTATAAAAAGTTGACAATCAAATTCATAAGATATAAGGAGTAGAGTAATTCTTAATTGTTCAGTTGAAGTTTGTATTAGCTTATGTAAGGTAGAAAGCCAATAGCTTTCCATCTCCCTTCGTGGAAGAGAATGTTAGGATACTTTCCTGCTCGCTAAAAAGGTGCCAGAAGGATGCACCTAAAGCTTGTTAGTCATAAGCAAATAACCTTCTATATGCCTTTTGGTTTTGTTAATTCCCATTGAAATTCCTTGTTCTTATCTCTTTCGGTAAGTTGCATGGCGACTTGTTGATCATGCGTAGATACTACGGTGTTACAGGATACCCAAGATAAAATGTTCTAAAATGTCCCCGTATTTTTTTTAAAACTATTATTAATCGTTGATAACTGTTTACTATGTCCATCTTACAACTTTGCAGTCTCGAATACTTATGGCCATGGCTAGAGATGGGTTGTTGCCATCTTTGTTCGCCGATATCAACGAACGTACCCATGTTCCTGTGAAGGGATCAATAGCAACTGGGATACTGGCTGCATCATTAGCATTTGCAATGGATGTGTCAGAGTTAGCTGGAATGGTAACTCTACTTTAGGAAGTCCGCTAAATTGTAAAAAGAAGTTTTTATTCTTTACATATACATGTGTGACTTTACCTCAACAAATAAGCTGAGAACATCTCTTGACTGCAGGTTAGTGTAGCTACTTTGCTTGCATTTACTACTGTTGCAATTTCAGTATTAATTATCAGGTATATTCCTCCAAAAATGGCCCCCCTTCAAATATTACATGGTGAATCTTCTTCTCCGGCTGATGAGCATGGTTATAACTTGGGAGGAGTGGAGGAAGATCTGACCAAGGGTCCCTTCACCTTGTTGAAAGATGAGTACCAAGATTTACTTCCGAAAAGGGAACCACTTTATGGTACATCTATCAAGAAAGAAGCATCTCTAGGTAACTATTTTTTTTAAACCAGTGGTCCTGCTTTTGCTGATGGTTATTTTGATCGAGACGCTAGAATCTAATGAGGCAAATGAATGTTGCAGATAACCAAAATCAACAGCGAAGACGAAAATATGCTGCATGGTTCTTACTGATAATTTTGGTTGGGGTGTGTGTCCTTACGGCTGCTGCATCTGTCGAAAGCCTTCTTAGGTAGGTTTGATGTGCTATGGGAAGTTGTGTTTTTCATCTATTTGCCATATATTTTTTTTCCTTGTTAGAAAGGTCAAGCCAATTCCACTAAAAGTTTGTAGTTTGTCAAAGCTCAGTCTATAAGTCAAGAATATATTTGGCTTTACCTTTCTTTTGTTTCCTGACTATCTGAGCATTGATCTCTCGCACAATCCTAACTCCTAGCCTTTCTCCTTAAATGTTTGATCATCCGCCTAACAGAAGGCAGGTTTGTCTCTCTCATGACCCCCTCTGCTTAAAGAGTGAGACTTTGCTCTTTGATGGAGACGCTCTACAATTTAAACATGTTAACTAACATCTCAAGATTATAATCTCCAATAAAGGCGGGTTGGGTTTTCTATAGTGGCCATGAGCTGATACTGCTGTAAAGTTCTGTGAAACTGACACCAGCACTTTTTCACATGCTGAACCGATCGCCTACGTGTTATCTAATCCATGCTATCAAATAGCTTGTTTAGTCTTGATTGTGGAATTGGTTGTCGGGACCTGATGTTGGTCATGTATCATACATGTAGCCAGATCCACCTGAAAGTGCGGTCGTGATAATCTTTTATGTTTTCTTAAAATTTCCGCAGCTCTTCTCGCTTCACGCTTTGTGGAATAGGTGCTGCTATATTCCTGGTTGGAATTTTTGGGCTCTTATTCATAGGTCAAGACGGTACATCAGATGCATTTGGATACAGTGGAGGTAAGTTGCAAATTTATTATCTTGCACTCCCTTTCTGCTTAGCATGACTCTGTCTTCACAGTCTAGTTTGCTTGCTTACGACCTGACATGAGAACCTGAACTTGTTTCCGGTAAGCGTGTTACTGAGTCTGGGAATGCAGATACTGAATTTTGCGTGCTTGAACCTAAACTCTTGTTACTCCGGATTGCAGGTTTTACTTGTCCATTTGTTCCATTCTTGCCAGCCGCCTGCATACTATTAAACACATATCTTCTTGTAAATCTCGGGTGAGTATACCATTACCTGATTTTCATGGTATAGTCGGATCTTATGTCTCCAGAAGTGTTTAGACTTTCATTCTTGACTCTCCCATCGATTTTCCCTCTATAGCTCGAGTGAGCTTGATCCTGATAAAACTATTAAGATTAGAAAAACGATATTTCCTATTCTTGCCATATTTGACTTGTGCTGACTCATGTGCAATTGGCTTTGTAGCGGTGACACGTGGATTCGTGTCTCTGTATGGCTTTTGCTGGGAGCTTTGGTTTACATGTTCTATGGTCGAAAGCACAGCTCATTGTCGAATACAACTTACGTTCCAATTACTCTCAAAGCAGACGTTTCCTCTCGCTCGTCTAGCCAACCTCCTTAAGGCTCTTCGAGAACAGGTTTAACCGGGTTTCCTCTCTCCCATCCCCATTGTTATGGATATTACTTCTAGCTAGGAAGAATCAGTTGGATATAGTATGGCCACATTTTTGGCAATTTTAGTAAAATGACCTGTAAAAATAGGAAAAAGACAAATTTGTACAGTTATTACATACGATTCCAAAGGGTGGCTGATCTTTATACCAACACCCCCATTTTTTTTTAAGGTGGACCTCATATTTGTGAAAGTGTATATCCCATTTTTCCTTATTTTTTCTTTTTGGAAATACACCCTCATTTTTCAGTTAAGTGTCAGTGTCATGTATTCTTTAGTATTTGCTTATTGCTCTGTTTTTGCAAGAGAGGATCATTAAATGGGGTTTGAGAGAGGAATTGATCTCTCGATATAGAGAGGATCTTAATTCATTTAAGAACATGTAATGGTCTTTACTCTATAGGAGTGTTGTTGATCGATTTAAAACTTAAGGTCCAATGTAAATGAAAATACAAAAGGAAATTCCCACGGTCTTAAAAAGTACATGACCATTATTAAAGAAGACGGTTTTTGGGAATAATTTTTTACAAATTTTCCAATGACAATTCTATACCTCAGTAACTGGATTGTACCTCTGATGTACTACCACATAAAATATAGTTTTTGAGCTTTACAATAAAGTTTTTGAGTATAGTATAGTTTTATTATAAAGTTTTTGAGTTTATTAATTTGAACATTAAACTCAAAAAAATTACAATAAAACTCAGAAAACATCATATATAAGATATAAAATTTAATTTATAAACTTTAAAAAGCTAAAAAAAAATGCACAAAAACTCAAAATCATACTACTCTGAGATAGTACATCAGATGTATAATCCTTTTTCCCATTCTATACTCCGTATTAGAGTAAATGAGTGTGGCAATTGAATCCTAAATGAAAATTTCCACTTCTCACGTAGTTCAAAAACCGCCACGACGGTCGAGACAAATCAGTGATCTAGTTAGGACAACTCAAGTAAAAAGGGACACTTTTTTAGTTTACCCTATAGCTTCCTTCGAAAAATTACAGGCCATATATTACTGGTATAATTTGTCTCCAGGGAGGTGGATCACCATATAGAGTTATAGACTACATGCATATTACTTGTGTAGCTTACTTTGTACATATTAAAGTGCTTGTATATCACACGTAGCTCTAGTATTGCGTAAAGCAGATAATTTTATTGGATAAAAACAAATAAACTCTTAAAAGAGACTTACAAAACTCGCTTTACAATACACTTAGTAGTGAAATAGCCATACCTATACCTCTCAAAACATGACCCGACCTGCAAACCTGACCCAGGTTTTTAAGGTCAAAGATCAGTAAATCTTGATTCGCGACCCGAAATAACGAACACAAAATGAATATAAAAATAATTATTGTAATATTTTAAATTAAAAACTAATTCAAAAATCTATTTTATATTGCTTTTTATCATTAAGTAATGAAAATTGAATAAATATCTTAATATAATTACGATAAATAATGAATATAACCATATTATTAATGTTAAATACATGATTTAATTTTTAAAAAGTACTCCCTCCTAGTCGGTCATTTCTTCCCTCTTTCCTTATTGGGTAAGTCGGGTTTTCTTCCCTCTTTCCTTTTTTGGATGTGGGGTTGTGTGTTTTGTGTGGTCTAAATTCATTTGTATGTGGGGTAGTGTGTTTTGTGTGGTCCAAATTCATTTTCTTAATTTTTGTGTAAAAGAGAAAGGGGAAGAAATAAGTGACTAGGAGGCAGTATGTTTTTTGATTGAAAAATAATAAAATAAAAGACGTCATGCTTTTTTTGACCCGTATTCTTACCGTAACTTGACCTGTGAACTGTATGACCCGGCCCATATTCTAACCCGACCAACTCGCCCCGTTTGGCAGGTCTAGCCACACCACATTATAAAATTACAAGAATAGACCCGTAATATTTTTTGTTGGTGTAGACCATCCGGTTTAGTCCGGATTCGAGGTGGATATGGCCACTAGGGCGATAAAGCTCTCTCTCACGAGTTTTAACAAACACGAGAACTCTGATCAAACTAAACACCTTGTCAATTGATGTAAGTGCTCAAGAGTAATAGACCCGTAAATTTATAAGATATTCGAAAATCTAGACTCTCCGCCGGTCTCCAATTATCTTGGGCACACACATTACGCAACCATAACAACACTCTCTTCTCCTCGACAAAACTATGGCCTCCATTGCTAATACCTTCAAGGTTCCTTCTTTCCTCACTCTTATTTATGCTCGCTCTTCTCAATTTAAGCTACCTTTTACTTTTATTTCTTGTTTACTTTTGTTTTTTCTATCTGGGTTTTCTATGCTTTTATTGTTTCTACCCCCTTCTTTTTATCATCAAATAAACAACATAATGTCTAGACTTTGGATTTTTCACCTTGTTTAGTTTAAGTAAGTCAAAAGGGAGGAAGAATATATATATGCTGCACACATTGCATTCAATTTTTGTATTACAAACTTGGAGATTTTAAGTTAAGTTCTGTATTTTATCTGTAATTAAACTAAGAATCATAATTCAGTTAAGAATTATTCTTAGATATTTTTAGGGCTTGCTCGGGATGTAGGTTACTATTAATGGTGTAATGGAATTTAAAACAAGAAGAAATAGGAGGAGATTGATGATTAGTGTTGGTTGTGGAGGGTGGAGAGAGGAGGTTAGGGAGGAATCGATCGTTACGTTTATATGTGAGTAATACATTACTCCCTCCAGTCCACTTTTTGTTATGGCGGTAGTATAAAAAACATTGGAAGAAAAGGAATAATCTTATCTGATTGTTGTGGCGTGACTTTAGATCACTGTCCTAAAGTCGTTTATGCCCCGTCTACTACACACGGTCTCAGTGGCACTCGACCCCCAGGATTACACAACGGCTGTAAACTTCGTGTAGGGAAGAGAGCAGATGAGAACCACCATAAACGTTGCCATGACTGTTTTAATTAAGTTATAGAAGACATTTTGTAAGTAGCAGAAAGTATTGGTTTGAGAAGGAGGAGTAGGACAGATTTTGTTGTGTTTCAAATACTGAATAATGGTGGTATATATAGGCAAATGGGGCTGGACATGCATGAACTTCGTCAGGAATATTTCCTGCAAAAGAGAAGTGTACTGCAGCACACAAGGAATCTTTGCAGGTCTGATTTGGATACTGCAGCACACAAAGAGACTGACACAAGCAACCCTACTGCAAGCTAACACTGACACAAGCAACCCTATTGGCAACCCTATTGATTTTGTTTCAGTTGGAAAAAGAAATAAAAGGTGGGCAAGCCTGCACCGCAGGTGCTCTACCAAAGCCCAAAGCCCAAAGCCCGAGCCGGCCGGCCGGCTGGCCGTGGCGTGCGCGTGTGTGGTTGGTTAGATACTTACCACACACTCACCTAGTAGAGTAGTGTAAGGGGTCATATATAAACCCATAAAACTTGTTTTTCATGGTCAATGTGGGATAGGAAAACACAAGTGGGTAGCTTATTTTGAAGCATATATCCAACACTTTTATCGTCCTACTTTTCATTTAAGAAACACTACCCCTTTAATTAGGAAGAATGGGAACAATGCCATTTTGATAGACTAGGTTGTACTTGGTAGTTAAAAAGATTCGGAGTAATAGTGGTAGCCCACCCATTTTAGCATACCAAATTTGAAAGAGGACAATTAATTTGGAATGAATTTAGGAGAAAGAGGACAATAGAAGTGGAATGGAGGGAGTTCTTAGGAGGGAGGTGAGTAATGATTCCTCCTCAATGAAGCAATTAGTAATCCGTACACTTGTTTCCTCATTTCTATCTTCCGTTACCATCACTTTTACCCAATTTCTAGTTCATCTAAGCTCTATTAGTTTGCACTCGTTTGTCCGAAACTACTACTCTCTTCGTCCTAACCCGTTAGTAAAAAGGTAAACAAATCATTGGGACGGAGAGTATTAATTTGTATATGGGGACTTTGATCGTTTCATCTCCGACGGAGCCAATGACCTTTATTGTTTGGTTAGTGTAATATGATTGAATAAAGTAAAATGACTCACTAACGTGGATGTGGTGTTTTTTAATTGCGAAGTAGAAATCATATGATGTAATTTTCATTTTGGATTACTGAATTCAATCTTTTTGTGGGGGTAAGGCTACGTACATACAATCCACTATGAGTCCTTGAAGCTTGGTGTAATGTTGTTATTGCAAATTTTGATGAGCATGGTTTTAAGGTGATGCAGATAATTTTGGGATCGAAGTCAATAGCGCGCAGGAAGATAATGGAAGAGATGGGGTATAAGTTCACAATAATGGTAAATGTCAAGGCCATGTACCCGGTTTTCTTAAGCATTGTGCAATTGTGGCGGTTTAGTAAGTTTGAGTGTCTAACCAATATGTCATGTAGACTGCAGATATTGATGAAAAAGCGATACGCAAAGAAAAACCAGAAGATTTGGTCATGGCCCTTGCTGAGGCTAAGGTGCAGTTCTGTTTCCATTAAGTGTATCAGTCCTTAGCATTTTGTTGCTTATTGCTTATATTTGATTTCTTATGGAGTATTTCATTGCAAGTTTAATGAGTATTTGATCAACCATTTGCATGAAAAAGCTGCAGTTGACATCGTTTGACCACAAAAATGAAATGGAGACAATATAAATGGGATGGAGAGTCAATGTTCTTTGCGTACTAGGGTCTATTACAAGTGTGGTTCAGTTGGTCACTTTAGGCTAATTTGGAAGTTTGCTCCACAGCTCCAGTGCCCTGCCCCCTCCTAATTGTATTCTGTATAACAGTTGAAGTAAAGCTCTTCATAAATTTTGAAGGGGAGTCGAGCTATAGTGAAACAGATATTTTAATTTTAATTTTTTTAAATCTATTTTTACCTTCTAGAGATAAAGAGTTGTTTATATGTAACAAAGAAAAAAAGGTTCACAAAGCATTTTACGTGTCTTATATTGCTGCTTGTCAAGTAGCAGTTGGTCAATGCAATTCGCGGTGTAGTTGAGGCAATCAGGCTGCATGCATTCAATCCCCTTAATAGCCTGCGGCAATGTGGAATTGTGTTGTCGTTTACGACATGTTTCTCCGTGTTTGCTACACTATCTATGGTTTAATGTTTATTTTGTGTTAGATTTTAACTTGTCCGCGTTTAGACTTGTTACATCTCTCTTTAAGAATTTTTGAAAGTGCAATGTAACAATGACTGCAAGTATCATTCAGGCTGATGCAATCATCTCTAAGCTACAAATAGCTGACAAGCAAGTGAACGATCATGAACCAACACTATTACTTTCAGCCGACACAGTATGTGGTTTCTTCTCTTGGCTGTGATTGTGATTACTATGCTAGGACAAGTGTGGTATAATTTTATTATTCCAACACATCTTATCCCGTAGATCCTCAATTTGGGGGCATGTAGGTATGACCTATGAGCTATCTTCTTCAGGATGATGTTTTTTATAGCTTATCTTTAATATGCCCCTTCTGAATCGCTATTGCTACTTGGATAAAGTGATTGTTTTGTGAGTCAAGTTTAAAGATAGAATATGCATACAGAAGGCTGCTCTGATCCTTTCTTTGGAGAGTCTTGAAAATTTTACTGAGAAACTATCAATACGGCTTGCTGACTGCTTCCTGAACTCTACGATGCTGTTTAATTGATGTAATTTAATATTAATGTCAAACTTTGAGCTCTTAAATTTTAAATCCGTGCCTCAATATGATACCAATTGGTTCGTCTAGTTCGATTCATATACAATTGTGTTACATGCTCTTTGTTTTGGTAATGTTGGTATTGTCAAACCAACAGTACCTAATACTATACATTTCTTGATGCTATATAGTATTTGTTTCAGCTGACACTCTTACTCAGTAGTCATACTGCTTTATCTTTCTCAATTAACATTGTTTCCTAGCTAGGTGATTAGGATACAGGATACTGTCACCCTTATTTTTCATAGTGACACTTGTATGTCACTACTTTCCTAATGCAAGCTCTGACCTTAATAAATGGTCATATTTTCTGTTGAATGCTGTGATACGATACAAAGTTTCGAGAACATCATTTAGTGACGAGCCTAATTTTACTAATTTGGTCAAACTGTTTAGGACAATGATGGTATTTTTATGGCATTGACATTTTTCCCATCATTCAAGCAATCCTATGTTGCAGCGACTGTAAACATTTTACGGTGTCAGTTATGTTGTGGGTTCCATATTTACGTCAGTCCCTCGCGTTTGTTGTCAGGCAGAAGCTACGAAATCAGAGCTTATCATCGGTGATCACAGCACTGTTGCTGCACCCTCAATCTTAATTACTGGCGACCAAGTATTAGTTTTCTCTATTTTTTTATCTGCGGGTTTAAAATGTCGTAATAGAATTCTTTGAAAGTTTCATGAAAGATGTGCACCTGTTTACCTGTGATAAAGAGATTAATGCACGGGTAGTGGAGTCTTGTTTGTTTAGATAACACACCAGAGGAGCAGTCTAATAGTGGAACTTGGGTGTTTGATTACTTGAAAGGAAGCAACTGGATGGGCTTTTACATGAACTTGTTCACTTTCTGATGTTCATAGAGTCGAGTCAATCCTATTCCATATATTCAGTTTCAGAACAGAATCTTTTTTTAAGAGCTATCAGAGTAAAGTCAACTCCAGCATCATTACCTCTTGAAAAACGTTTTGGAAGAGTCGCTGACTTGAGCCCAGAAACAAGCATTTGATTCCCTATAGCTTGTCTACTTATTTAAGTAAGGTGAATGTCCTTGTTTGCAATATTTTGTGAAATACAAATAGGTGTATTTGTTGTCTACTCCGGAGCTCAGTTTGGATGCTGTCAATCATTAAGCTTGCCCTTAGAAGGCTTGTTCTTTTGGACTGAAACTTTCTGTAGTGAATTGAATTGAATTGAACTGAAGTCTAAAAGAACATGGCCTAACTCTCTTTACATTAAAGAAAAAAAGGTGAGACTCGTGAAATTGAACGATATACTGGATCCGTTCCTTTAATTTTCAGTTATACAATAAATTCCTGTGAACTGGTTCATTATTGTTCAAGAACAGAGATGACAACTTAACATGATACCTGCTCTACTATTTTTAACCTTTGCTTTATCCTTTTTTTTAAAAGAACAATTTCTCATTTCTTTGTCACATATACAATTTCTCACTGTGGGTCATGTTAGCCGAACTTACTTTCTTTTGGGGGACTAAGGCTATGTTCAATATTGCATTATTAAATGAGCTATAAATGAACTCTAATCCAGCTCGAGCTTAAGCTATCAATGTGTGTGCCTGTTAGCTTACACTAGCCTTGGCAGTTTTACAGGAGACCCAGAATCATGTGCACAATTACCCGAAATACGGATCGGTAGTTGCTTTCATGAATTGCGAACTGAAAACTGTGGTTTTCCAAAGTTACAGTCTGACAGATTCAATCTAGGGCAGTCAATATCTAAAATTTGTAGCAAGCCATGATGATTGTTATCCTTGTTCATTCTTTATAATCATCTATTTTCACAGCCTGTGTTCTTTTGTCATGCTGGTGACATTAGTGTTTGTTTCGTTTGGATTCCTGTGACCAGGTAGTGGTCTATGAAGGCATGGTTAGGGAAAAACCATCCAGTAAGGAGGAAGCACGCCAGTTCATGAAAGGTATGAGCTCATAATTGCCTGTCTGTCTGATTTTCTAAAGGTATGAGCTCATAAGTGCCTGTGTCTGATTTTCTATCTGTTTTGAGATGTGCATTCCATATTGATGAAACGCGATACGCTAAGTTTTTCAATTCTGAATTAAAGCTTATATCTTACTCTGGTTTGATATCCAGGATTAAAGCTTAGAATCATTCAACACGGGTGTGTATCAAGGGTCAGAGCGGCTACTTTATTGAGAATTCACATGTTTTGGCTGAAATGAAGCTGTCCAAGTGTCATATGCATGTTCGAGTGTTGCGTTATAGACACGGGTACACACGAAAATATTAAGAGTCATATTAGTATAGTTGATAGCTCGATTATGAAAACCGTTCTCATCTCTCTCCAAACCTAACATGATAGTTTCCTATCATAAGGCTTTCTATCTATGGATTAAGCCATTACCAAGGAGCTAATTCGTTCAGGACTCAGTTGACTGCTTTTATAGATAAGGTGGAGCGTCCTTGGCTAAGTCTTGAACCTTCGCGCTGATCCTTCGCTTTCTCAGTAGCAAAAGCGCTTTTCTTTGCCCCTTAAGTAGAAAGGCAAGAAATATTTTTTTTTTCTTGCTCTCGCTTCCTCATATGAGCAATACCTTTTGTCCTCTCTTCAAATTCTACGCCTCATCAAGCCAACTTTCCTCTTTAGTTTGGGAGGTAAAACCGCGGTTGAAGCGGGCATTTTGTATTAGATCTCCAAATAAAAGATAGAAAACTAGACATGAGCTTTCGGAAGAACTCTTCATTGTTAGATAATATATCTATTTATTTATGGGAATCTATTGTTCTACGCTTAGTCAAAGAACGACCTGCAAAAATTACCTAAATTGATTAGTTTGCTATCGTTTCTTGGTGAATGTCTTTTACTGTGCATACATGTCTTACATCTATAAACAATAATTTTCATTCTGACTTCGTTGTTGATGTACTGATGGATTTTGTTAATAGACTATTCTGGTAAGAAGGCGTCAACGCTCAGTTCTGTTCTAGTGACAAACCTTCGGACGGGATTCAGGAAAGGGGAATGGGACAAAGTGGAGGTAAGTCTTGTTTATTATACCACATACATGCAATATGCATGATACTAATACATTGTTATTTGAAAGTAAAAATGAGTACTTGCTGGAAAGGAATAATTGGTCAAAACACATAATTTGATGCAACACACCTATTTGGATGATGAAAAAGGGGTTTCTCACGATTGACCACAATTTTTTTTCTCCTCCTTTTTTCGATGTAAAGGGAGTCACAAGGGCGATTTGGATGCTGACGGGATTTGAACCCAAGTTATGAGTACCACCTCTCATGACTTTATCAACTAAGCTAGTTGACATCTGCCACGATTGACTACGTGAACAGTGTGTACTTAATTTTTTTTGCTTGAGGAGGTTCTCGTTGTTAGTCACGTCAATGTTGTTCACACAATAATTGACGTGGTGTCTTACACTCTTACCCCTTTTTGTCACTACCTTATGCTCAGCTTGATTTCCCGCCCTTTTTCTCTACTGCCCAAAGAATGGCACCAAACCTTTCAGTTTTCCTTTTTTACCCTCTGACTGTATGTATGCTTTATAGCATACAACAACATCAAAGCCTTAATCCCAAAGTGATGTATGCTTTATAGCATACTTCCCAGTTCCCAAAATGTACTCGAATTTTTGGTCATCTTTGGGTAGCAATGATCCAGCGATCACTCAATCATAACCACACCCCTATAGACCATTTGCCAAATATCTCCTCTTCTGTAACGAAATTCCCCCAATACAAATTTAATCAAGTTTATCACATTTGATATTACTTTGATTTATATTTTTATATTTTATATATAAACAAAATTACTATAGATTGTTTCAACCAAGTGTACGGCCTTTTTGAATGTCGAAATGACCTTGACCTCGTAAATTGTAAGCAACGTGTCAAAGACGCAACTCTCAAAATAGCTAATAAATGCCCTTCATGTAGTTTAGGCTATTGTATCATTAGTATGGTACTACGAGTCTACGAGTGCATCTGTCAGGGACAAGAAAATTGGGGTGGAGGTAATACTAGTAAATAATGTCAACAGATTTTCTTAGTGTTGCTTGATGTCGATAGGCTGGTTACATTCAGCTTACCGAGCATACTTTGACCCTCGTTTCAAGCATGTGAAATTAGAAGGATTTCTCTTATACGGAGTACTGTTATCTGTTAATCTAATCTGTATCTTCAATATTTGTTGAGCTTAAAAGCACATTCTCACATCTTTGCAGATTTTGTTCCATGTGATACCAGAAGAAGTTATTGATAACCTTGTAAGCATTTTTGCCACCATTTCTGTTTGCCTTTAGGAGTTTCAAATCTTTGTACTTAAATCTCCTTATATTATCGAGCCCTATTGGAAATGCAGATGGTTTCTAATGATGTTTCATGTTAGCCGACCCCAAATAATTTGGGACTAAGGCTATTAACTTGTTGTTTCTTACAAAAACTTGAGTCTCGTGAAAATTTTGTAAGTAAAATTATGAAATTTGCTCCTTCATTTTTATTGTTTGTAATATGAATCAGATCGAAGAGGGGGATGTGCTTCACGTTGCGGGTGGATTGATCATTGAGCACCCTCTCATATTACCGTTGGTTAAAGAAGTGGTTGGTGTTCTTATCTGATCTCCTTATGCTGACATCCTTGAGTTCATTCTCATTCATATACAATATTATTGCATCACAAAACTACATATTTCATGTCATATGATATGATTCAACAGAAATGTTGAGGCATTAGTTATTATGTCGCTGTCGGAATCTCTCATTGTTTGAACTACTGTTACAAGGTTTTATTAGCGTTTCCCCTGGGAAGACCAAGAAGAATAATCAGAACATCTTAACAAATAAGCAGAATCGTAGGTTTCGAGAAGGTCCAATGGTTTTTGTTTTCCGTTGTGCAGGTAGGAACCACGGACAGCGTGATGGGCCTTCCTAAAGCCGTCACAAAGAGGTTAATAGAAGAGTCGCTATAGGTCGGAACTTAAGAAAATGGCTATGTTCTTTGCTCAAGTTTTGTTCAAATCAACTCAACAATTTAATGTAATCGTTAGCTTAAATCTAATCAAATAGGTGTTATTGGCTTATTGCTCCTTAAATTTAATGTAATCGTTAGTTTAAATTTAATGTAATCGTTAGCTTAAATTTTTATCTTTTTTGGTCTAAAGAGAGCCACATTGGGTCATGAGTACCACTTCTCATCACTTTACCAACTAAGCTAGTTGATATATGCTTATTTTTATATTTGTTGTGAAGAGAAGAATGAGAAAGTTATTAATCACTCAATCTATGAAGATAGGTAGTTTGAAGAATAATGATCAGAAAGACTAGCAGATAATACATTTGTTTAATAACTAGTTTTAAACCCGTGCAAATTGCACGGGTATACAATTTCTAATTCGTTGTCTAAAATAATTTTAAATTGATGACTGAGCTTTGCATAATGATTGATAAATTAGTATATCAACCTTGGCCATTTAAACGTGTTTAAAACTTAGAATATATTAACAAAGTTAAAATGAGAGACACTATTTCTGTGTAAAATACAAAAGTAATGCTAGCACATGACAAATGAACTCGTGCAAATTGCACGGGATTGTTTTACACGTGTTGATGGTTGATCTAGGCCCGTATATTTAGCTTATCGTGTAATAAGTTGCACGGATTGCTAAGGATATTTGTAACATGGGCCCGTGTAAAATTATTTTGGTGTCCATCTCTTATTTGTTTTAATACACTTTTAACTGAATTTGTAATACAAACTTTCATAAAGAAAATCTATCTCCATATGCAGTATAAGCTCAAATAAAAACACCCGACAAATAATTAACATTGTTTAGTAAGACCATTTTATGATAATATCCGTCAATTAATATTAATACAAACTCTTAAAATTATTTAGTTTTAAATTTAATTTTGATTAGCTCGTTACTCCCTCTGTCTCATTCATTTAACAAATGATTAGGACGGAAGTAGTATTTTATAATAATTGCATATACATTTCAAAATGTTTATCACATTCTGAACGATCATATCATTTAAAAAATACTTAAAATTTAATTTTGGCCTTTTTATTTAGACTCCTTGATAATATTACATTTACGTAGTCTAACCCGATCAACCAATTACTTACTCCTAATCTCTCTCTCTCTCTCTTTTTATTATTATTATTATTATTATTATTATTATTATTATTATTATTATTATTATTATTATTATTATTATTATTATTATTATTATTATTATTATTAATTATTATTATTATTATTATTATTATTATTATTATTATTATTATTATTATTATTATTATTATTATTATTATTATTATTATTATTATTATTCTTATTATTCTTATTATTCTTATTATTATTATTATTATTATTATTATTATTATTATTATTATTCTTATTATTATTA
>JAIUZE010011047.1:0-66381 GCA_022085475.1 Heliosperma pusillum
ATCTTACTGAACCTATCCACACCCACCATGATAGAATCCTTCCCTCTTGCTGTCCTAGGTAATGCCATTATGAAATCCATACTTACATCCTCCCAAGGCCTACATGGGACTGGTAGGGGGGTGTAAGGTCCTGCTTGGAAAGAACTCTTGGCCTTTTGACAAACTCCACACCTTCTGAGCACTATTTGAACTTCTCCCATCATCTTAGGCCAGTGGAATTGATCTTGTAGTATGTCCACAGTTTTCTGAACCCCAAAGTGCCCTCCAAGGCCACTTCCATGTACCTCCTTGATCAATAGACTCCTATAAGATCCTCTGGGAACACACAGCTTGTTTCCTTTGAAAAAGAATCCATTTTGCAGAGTGTAGGGTGAATCAGTGGTCCTTGTTCCCTCTTTCTGTGCTAACCAATCTTCTGCAAAGTCTGGATCTTCCTGATACATATCCTTCATGAACTCAAAGCCAAGAACCCTTTGCTCCATGGTTGATAGCAGAGTGTACCTCCGAGACAAAGCATCAGCCACCACATTCTGTTTGCCCTCTTTGTATTTGCTAGAAAAGGTGAATGACTGGAGGAACTCCACCCACTTAGCATGCATGTGACTGAGCTTATGTTGACCTCCTATGTACTTCAATGCCTCATGATCAGAGTGTAGGACAAAAGGCTTGGGCTTCAGGTAATGACTCCAATGCCTTAGAGCCCTGACAAGAGCATAGAACTCTTTATCATATGTAGAATAGTTCAACTTGGCTCCACTTAGTTTTTCACTAAAGTAGGCTACAGGTTTCTTCTCTTGGATGAGGACAGCTCCAATCCCTACTCCACTTGCATCACATTCAACCTCAAATAGGCAATCAAAGTTTGGCAGCCTGAGGATAGGTGCACTGCACAAAAGCTTCTTCATGTGTTTGAAAGCTTGCAAGGCATTCTCAGTCCAAGTGAACTCTCCTTTCTTCATACATTCAGTGAGGGGTGCTGCAATAGTGCTAAAGTCTTTGATGAACCTCCTATAGAAAGAGGCTAGGCCATGAAACCCTCTCACTTCTGTAATGTTCTTAGGGATAGGCCAAGACTGCACTGCACTGATCTTATCTTGATCAACTGAAATGCCTCTACCAGATACCACATATCCTAGAAATTTGACTTCTTCAGTCATGAAGGTGCATTTCTCAAGCTTTCCAAAGAGTTTACTCTCCTTAAGTATTTCAAACACAGCCTCAAGATGCCTCAAATGATCATCCTTGCTCTTGCTGTAGATGAGGATAGCATCAAAGTATACCACCACAAATCTCCCTAGGCAAGGCCTAAGCACTTCTGTCATCAATCTCATGAAGGTACTTGGGGCATTTGATAGGCCAAAGGGCATGACAAGCCACTCATAAAGGCCATGCTTTGTTTTGAAGGCTGTCTTCCACTCATCTCCTTCTCTGATCCTCAATTGATGATAACCTTGCCTCAAATCAATCTTAGAAAAGAACCTTGAGCCACTCAGCTCATCCAACATGTCATCAAGCCTAGGTATAGGAAACCTATACTTGACTGTGATGTTGTTGATAGCCCTGCTATCTATGCACATCCTCCAAGTCCCATCCTTCTTAGGAACCAGCAATGCAGGCACAGCACAAGGGCTTAATGACTCCCTTACAAACCCTTTACTCATCAACTCTCCAACTTGCTTCTGCAGCTCTTGTGTAGCCTTAGGATCACATCTATAGGCTGGTCTATTAGGTAGTACAGACCCTGGCACAAGGTCTATCTGGTGTTCAATCCTTCTCAAGGGGGGTAAGCCATCAGGAATTTCCTCTGGAAACACTTCCTTGAACTGATCAATGAGGGGCTTAACTTCTGCAGGGATTGCCTTAGTCTCCTCTTCCTGAACTTCTTTTGATAGAAGCATCTATATAGGTTGCTCTTCACTACACTCTTTGACCATTGCTGACTCAGATAGAAACAAGACTCCACTAAAATCTTCAGCCATACTAGGACTCCCATAGCTCTTTTGATGTGGTGGCAAGGGGGCTAAGGGCTAATGTCACCTTCCTGCTCCCATGCTTGAAGGAGTAGGCGTTGCTTCTTCCTTTGTGTATGAAGCTTTTATCAAACTCCCATGGCCTTCCTAATAGCAAGTGACAGGCATCCATTGGAACCACATCACATAATACCTCATCTCTGTACACACTTCCAATGGAGAATGGAACCACACATTGCTTATCCACCTTAACCTCTGCTCCCTTACTCAGCCATCTCAACTTATAGGGGTGAGGGTGATCTTGAGTGCTCAACTTCAGCTTATCAACCATAGTAACAGAGGCCACATTGGTACAACTTCCTCCATTTATAATAAGGTTACAAACCCTCCCTTGTATGGTACATCTGCTCCTGAAAATGAGGGACCTTTGATCCTCCTCCAAAGGTATCTGTTGTGAATGCATGACTCTCCATAGGACTAAGCTATGGCCTGTGTCAGGGAGTGCCACTATTGCCTTCTGACTAGACTCTTCTTCCTCACTCACCACTTCTTCAACCTCAGGCTCATCCCTCTCATACTCAACTAGACCCTCTTTCTCCCAAGCCTCAACCTCCATTATAGTTAAGGTCTTCTTAGAAGGGCAATCCTTCCTGAAATGTCCATAGCCTTGACATTGGAAACACCTAATTTTGTTCTCAGTCAATGAAGTGCTTGGCTTTTGACCCATGATGCCCTTTCCCTTGTCTAAGGTAGGTGGGGGTGCTGTCTTAGGGGTATCCATGGTTCTCAACCCACTATAAGGTCTGGTTTGAAAAGGTCTAACAGGTTTTGGTGTAACAGGCTTAGTCTTTCCTATCTTTTCAATTCTCAGGGATAAGTTGACAACATCATCAAATGACCACAGAGGTTGCATCCTAACCTTGTTAGCAATGCTCTTATCTAGACCCTCTAAGTACCTAGCAATCCTTTGCTCAGGTTTCTCATTTATATCACACTGTAAGGTGAGTTGTTCAAACTCTCTTAGATAAGATTCAACAGGTTTGTCTCCTTGTTTCAACTTAGACAACTTGATAAATAGATCCTGGGTGTAATCCTTAGCAACAAATTTGTCTAACAGTTTCTTTTTCAGTTTATTCCAAGACTTGATGGGTTCTTTACCTTCCCTAGCCCTTAACCCTTTCATAGTTTCATACCAAAGGGAAGCATACCCTTTCAGTTTAAGGATGGCTACTTTAAAAGACTTGGAATCATTGTATCCTTTGTACTCAAAGATCCTTTCTACTTCTCTTAGCCATTCTAACAAGTCATCAGGATTAAGACTACCAGAAAACTCAGGGATATCTACCTTAAGATGCTTGTCTGTGTTCCTGTGGATGGAAGCTCTGCTTCTTGTTGAGTCATCTGAGTCTGGATCCTCTTCATCATCAGGTGGCCTTCCTCTGCCTCCTCCTTGGCCTCTTCCACGTCCTCTGCCTCTTCCTCCAGCAAGCAAATGGTTGCCTATAACCTGGTCCAGGGTTCTGGTTAGGGTGGTTACAATCCCAGCCAGATCCTCCATTCTTGCTTCTACTCCTGCTAGTCTCTCTTCACTCATTGGGCTATTTTTGTGTTTTTAAATGTAGTTAGGGAAAATGAACTCACTAAGACTCTCAACCAAAGCTCTGATAACCAATTTGAAATGTAAACTACTAAGACTTACAAGTTTTAAGGTAACTTGATTAGCTTGATACAAACTGAGAACAAAGTCAAGTAACAAATGGATGTTGTTTTAGAGAGGGTGAGTTGTTTACTGAAAACTCAAAGGATATGACTTAGAGACACTCCTCTACAGCAAAGCACAAGAGAAAGGACTCAAAGACTGGTTTTAGAGACAGTTTTCAAGTGTTACAGCAGAGCACAAACACCCTAGACTAGCCTCAAACAGCAAGCAAGTTAACCACAGCAAAGCACAGATATAACTTGACTCACAAGACAAGGCACTGATCAAACACCTTGGAGATGTATCAGGCTTGTTTCAAACTACAGCTCTTAGCACAAGTTTGATAAATTTGAGGGATTTCTCAAAGTTTTATTTATTCATTCATAAAGTCTAACTGAAACAACATACAAAGACCTCCTTATATAGAGAGGCTGATATCTTGTGAACCATTGGATGTATAAGTCATCCAAGGGCCAGCTTAAAATCTAAACTACTTCTACTGACACTAATTAAAAACCTCACAAGAGGGCGAGTTTAACAACTAGCTAGTACAGACACAAGAGACACAAACAGACTGATGCAAAAAGCAATAAAGCAGTTTTTGTATTTTTCCTGAAATAGAACTCTGTTGTTCTTGTTGTCTTGTGCTTTGCTCTGGGTGTTTTGCTGCTCCTTGGAACTCTCCACTCTTATGAGGATGTAGATAAACCTGCCTTAGATGAAGACAAGTTGACTTAGGCAAAAGAAAACATCATCTGAACATGTACTGCCTCTGCTATGCTGCTTACTGGACTCTAGTTTTGGGGTGTCTGTTTCATGGGTTTTTGCTAGACTTCAAAATGGTTTGTCCTGGGCAAACTTGTAGCTTAGAGGGTTGTCTTGATGGTAGGCCATATTGGAGGTGGTTGGGATGCCCTGGTGTATCTCCTAGATGCAGGGTTTGTTAAATGGTCTGTCTGGGCCTGAATGGTGTTGTTTCTGTTTTGTGTGGGTAATGTGGGTTGTGTTGGGGCTTGGCATGGGTTGTTGAACCCTGGACTGTCTTCTTCATTGGTGTGGCTTGGCCTGACTGGATCTTGGCTTGTCATAGCTTGTTGTTTGGACCTTGTAACTCGAGCTTCCATCTGAGGGGTCAAGCTTGTCTTGTTTGTGGTTGGATCATCAAGACCCCTTGGGTGAGCTCCTGCTGCAGATCCCATACTTGATCATTTTTACGCCAAGCATGCTTCGCTCTTTTTGCGGGTGAAAGATGCTTGTAAACAATAGTCACTTCACTTAGAAGATCGTGGCAATCCTCTCCAACCTTTAACAAAGCGCTACAACATTATTTTGATACGTGTACCCCATTCTCAAATATATACTTTGGAATGACGCCACCACAAGCTGCGCCCAAATCACTTGCACATTTATGAAGTCATCTAATGTTGCGGGGCTAGGTGCAACAGCGGATTCAATAGCAAAATCATGGTTAATCAAGACAAACAATGAAACTAGAAGAAGAGAAATTGCGAGTGCTTTGGACTCCATATGAGGTTATCCAAATAATTTAACTTTTAAAATTATTTTTTGCGCGCAATTATATTATTGAATTCTAGTGATATATGTGGTAGAGAACAAATATTTCAATGTGTTAATTTATATTAAAAAGTTGACATTTAACGTATCGTTTATAGATATGTAAACTAGTATTAATACTAATATTTCAGTAAAATTAATTAATGCACTTCAATGATAGCTGTAAGATGGTCTTCGTTACATATCAAAGGTTTTTCCCTCTAATTTTATAAATAAATGTAAGTTAATTTGAGTATATTTAATAGGGTTTTTTATAACCAATACCTACTAAAATCTCACTTTGAAGAACTACTACTACCAACAAAATTTTTCCTTAAAAACTACTAACAATCTACTTGGTCGGGGTTAATAACACTACCAAATCTTAAAAAATGCCTAACTATGATTATAACTCAAGGTGAGTATCGCTAAATACTCTATACTATCTTACGTTAATAAGAAAGTACAATATAACTCACAAGGATTCTCGTTAAAGAATAAGTAAGATTATGTGATGTACTATTATCTAGAGCTGATCAAATGGCCCAGGCCCGCTAGCCCGACCCGGCCCAGCCCGATTTTTACTAGGGCTTGGGCCTTGATTTTAGGCCCGAAGCCCATGGCCCGAAGCCCATGGCCCGAATCAAATAATTGGGCCGGGTTTGGGCCGACTCTAAGGCCCGAATTTTAGCCCGGCTCGACCCGAACATAAACAAAATTTTATTAGATTTAACAAATGAACTGCCATTTATTATTAATTTGTTTGCATGTATTAATATGACAAGCTTATTTTTTTTAGCCAAAGAACATATTCAATTCACAATAAAGTTGTACAACACCGTAACGAGCATAATACTTAAGTACAACAGGAATATTATACTACTGAAAATTGTGCATTTAATTAATCATTGGCCGCTCTCTTTGTCTTCTTCTCATCTCTAACTTCAAATTAATAATTTCTTGAGATGACAGACAGAAAATTTCATTTGTTAAAATTAGTAATATTCAAACAGTATTATACATGCATATTTCACTAGTTTATCATGTTAGGTTACGTTCATTTGTTGAAAAGTTATCGTAACAATACTACGTACGTGACTACATGCACATTTCACTAATTCATTTGTTCAACTACATTCATACTCCTTACATTGACAATACCGATCAAATCACTTAATTTTATATGAAATTTTTTTATGACAGAGTATCTAGTTACATAATGATATTTCTAAACTCATTTGAAGAGTAAATATTATAGGCCCAAATAGGCCCCAAAGCCCGCTTTAAGCCCGCATGGGCCGGGGTTTGGGCCAATAAAGTAGGCCCGCACATATGGCCTGACCCGCACACTTGGGCTTAATTTTATGCCACGACCCGGCCCAAACACGGCCCAGCCCGGCCCATGATCACCTCTACTATTATCCAATAACGTATTTCACACGAGCGATTGATAATAATTGATGCAAGACTTTTTTCGAAAACAAACAATAAAATAATAAATATTTGCTCAAAGTTTGTTTAAAATCAATTTGTAAAATTCTCTCAATTGTATGTAAAGTAGAAGCATAGGAGATGTAAAATCTAAAACCCTAGCTTTCTCTTTAAGAAATATATTTATCTTTAATATCACAAAATATTGTTGTAAAGATATTATTAGGATCCTAGGTTGATGCAAACAAGGAAACGTGCCATAGGGGCCGATTTCCTCATCATCACGCAACCCTAGGTGTTTACCTATGAGCACACAACCCTAGGAGGCACAAATACTAGGTTTCACGAAACCCTAGGTGGCTCAACTAAAAGGTGGGCATATTAGGTTAACAACAAATAGAGATAGAATATATCAGAAACTCTAGGTAGCATGACAACTCATAAGTTGTATTACTAACCAATAGAATCTCATAAATATATCATCTATTAAAATTTTTGATAAATATAAAAATATTCTTTCTCTTTTTGAAAGCATTTAAAAGATTTATTTCCAAAATCATGCATCAACTTTATCATCCAAAGTTATAGGTCAAAGCTATAACTTTGAACTTAGTATGTAAAGTTATAAGTGAGTCATAACGTTACTTACATAAAAATCACTCTAATGAATTAGTTACCGAATGATGACCTAACTATCGAATCTTCACAAAGATCTTCAGTATATGGATCATCTCTTCATCTTGATCACAATGACCCTCCATCTTAAGTCTTGTGTTATTTGAAGTAGATCTTGCTTGAATTGTTTCTTCAATGTTATAACCAGAATAGCTATAACTTTGCATAAGAACTTCCAAAGTTATACCTCGCGCTTCTATAACTTTGTCTCACAGAAATCTTCAAAGTTATGCCTTAAGCTCCTATAACTTTGATCTCCTTTCTTGTAATTGTTGTTAGCTATGATAAGACTAAAACACACAATTACATACATATGATATATTAATTAAAACACATTATCAAGTAAATACATGTCATTATCAAAACTATAAAATAGGTCCAACAATAATTACCTGGGTCGAATTGTCACCCAAACCGAATATTTCACCAAACCCTTGGAAGATTAAGGCCTTGTTCTTTCTGACTTATTTAGAGCTAAACTGAACTGAACTGAATAGATCTGAACTGAATTGAACTGAGCTGAACTGAACTGAATGGAGCTGAACTGAACTGAATAAAGTTGAACTGAAATAAGCTTATTAGAACTGAACTGAGTTGAAAAATAATAATAATTATAAAATAATAAATACAAATATAATAATAACAACAATAATAAAAATAATTACTATTATAATTATTAATAATAATAATGATAATGATAATGATAATGATTGACGGGCAAGGAGGTTGATATCGGTTTGGTTGACGGGCATGGCGGGTCTCTTCGTCCTGCGGATTTGTTACTTTATTCCTGGGACAGAGGGCGTGATGTGTGTGTTGATTTGACAGGGTCTTCCCCCTTGAATCAGACTGGGATGTCCGATTTTGTGCCGGGACGGGTTGTCGCTGATGCTGCTCAGCGCAAATATGCTAAGTATGGAGATTTATGCGCGGCTGCTGGCTATGGTTTCCTACCCTTCTCTTTCTCTTCGCTTGGAGAGCTGGGCTCGGATGCTGTTGACTTGCTCAAGCGGATCCAGAAATTCTCGGTATCTCAGGATGCTGGGGCTCGGGTGGCCGCTTATATCTTTACTAGGCTTAGTTTTGCTATAGCTAAGGGGGTGGGGGCCCAGATTGTCTCTCGGCTCCCCACCAACTTCTTGTAAACTTTACATTTTATTTTAATGAAAGCTGCGCGCATCTCATAAAAAAAAAAATAATAATGATAATGATAAATATTAAATATTATTAGTTGATACATTAGTCTTAATAATAATATTAGTAAATATTAATAGTAGTATTAATATCAATATTATTGATTTTGATAGTCATAACATTCATTATAATAACAATAACAATTAGTGAAAATACAAATAGTAATAATAATAGTATAGCAATAGTACTAGTAGTAGTAGGAGTGGGAGCCATAGTTTCTCGATTGGCCACTAATTTCTTGTCAATTATGTTTTGAGCTTAATAAAATTTGCGTTTTTATAAAAAAAAAAATAATTATTATTATTATTATTTATATTATAATAATATAATAATAATAATCATAGCAAATATAATTTAATAATAATAATAATATTGATAATAGTTGATATTAATAGAATATTCCTCCATCTCATAATAAGTTTCGTAGTTTGAATTGCAAAGTTTTTGAGACGACAGTTTGACTCGACTTTTCTTCTTTTATTTATATTCACTTTTTTTTTTTTTCATTTAAAAAAATATGTTTCTAATTTTTTTTGTGATGAATGTAAATGTTTTTTGTTAAAACGTCTTAGGCCCTGTTCTTTTGGACTTAATTTCAGTTTCTATAAGTTCAGTTCAGCTTCATTAAGTTCAGTTCAGTTCAGTTCAGCTCTATTAAGTTCAGTTCAGTTCAGTTCAATTCAGTTCAGCTCTATTAAGTTCAGTTCAGTTCAGTTCAGTTCAGTTCAGTTCAGTTCAATTTAGTTCAGATTACTTTTATTTCAACATTATTATGATTATTATTCTTATCATTGTTATTATTATGTTAATTCATGTAATATTGTTATTATTATTATTATATTTATATTTTTAAAAAATTATTTTATTACTATTATATCACCGTTATAATTATTCTTTATATTATTATATTTATGTTTAATATATTTATTTATTCTTATATTATTATGATTAATGGAAATATTAGTATTATTAATATTTATTAATATTATATTTTATATTTTATTGATATATTCATTATTATGAATATTATAAGAAAAATATTTATTATTAATATTATTATTAATAATAGTAATAATAATAATAATAATTATTATTATTATTATTATAATGTATTAATATATTATTATTAGGCCTATTTTTATTATTATTATTATTAATTATATTTACTTTATTACTATTTATATTTTTTATTTATTTTTAGTTACTATTGTTTATATATTTATTACTATATTATATTTTTATTAATAATGTTATCATTTATATTAGTATTTTATTATTATATTATTTATTCTTATATTATTGTTTTTATTTTTTTTATACATCAGATTAGATTATTATTAAATAATATTAATATAATATTATTATTAAATAATACTAATATAATATTATTATTAATAATGATTTATATTATTATAATATTAATTATTATTATTATTATTATTATTATTATTATTATTATAAATTATAAATTATATTTTATATTATTGTTTATATTATTATATTATTATATTATACTTATCATATTTATTGTTTAGTTACTTAATTTTATATATTTATTACTATAATTATCAATGTTATCATTCATATTAATATTATATTTTTTTATTATATTACTATAATATATTTTTTATATCTTATTTGATTATTATTAGATTACATTAATATAATATTATTATTACTAATGATTAATAGTAGTAGTAATAATAATAATAATATTGTTATCTTTCTATTATTTCAGTTCAGTTCAGTTCAGTTCAGTTCAGTTCAGCTCCATTAAGTTCAATTCAGTTCAGTTCAGCTCCATTAAGTTCAGTTCAGTTCAGTTCAGTTCAGCTCTATTAAGTTCAGTTCAGTTCAGTTCAGCTCCATTAAGTTCAGTTCAGTTCAGTTCAGACAAATTCAGTCCAAAAGAACAGAGCCAAAATCATTTACATCATCGGAATTGATTTCAACGTCCTAAAATCTGCCACATATTCCCCGTTGGCCCGTTGTGACTTGTGACAAAAGAACCCGCCATTTACCCCCTCTTCCTCTATTCAAACTCTAAAGTCCCAACTCCCCACTAAAATTACAATTATACCCCTCTCTTACACATCAAACCTAACCATAAACCCTCCATTTTCCTCATTTTCCCAATTACCCCTAAAAAAAATGACCCCACACTCATACTCTCTCGATTCCCAAACAAAATCCACCGACCTCGCCGCCAAAATCCTCGCCGCCGCAACACCACCGCAAATCGCCGCCGCAATAACCGCCGTCGACACTCACCTCACCCGACACTCTGCCGATCAAAACCGTCATTTCTTCTCTCTCACTTTCCCTACTTTAATCTCCAAGCTCTTCGGCTTCTCCGACGACGTCGTTTCATCTTCCTCCCCCAAACCTCCGTCTTGGATTGATACGGCGTCGTTTGATCCCGAACTCGCTGGTAAACTCTTCGATTTTCTCTCTCCTAATGGAACCCTAGTTTTGTCGATTTTCGCTGTTGATAAGCTTTCGGTTGTTAAATATGTGTTTCCTGTTGAGCGATTGCCGGAATGGTTTAGGTTTACGCTTAATTGCGCGAAAGATTGTCGAATTTTGAATGATTTATGTAGTTTGTTTAGAGGTAGGGTTGAAGAAGATGAGATTGTTAAAGGTAGTTATCAATTTCAGGTTCATTTGAATGTTTTCGAGTATTTCGTGTTTTGGTTTGCGTATTATCCTGTTTGTAGGGGGAATTATGAGAATTCAGGGATTGTTAGTGTTAGTAGTAGTCGGAAATTTAGGTTAGAGAATTGGACATCGTCGATTCCGGTTCTTTCTAGTGGGATTAAGCGGAGTTCGGAGCAGAAAGGGGAGTGTAGTTTGTATTTGAGACTGTTGTATGCGTATCTGCGTGATTTTGTCCCTATGGATGACCTCAGTGTGCATCAGCCGTATCGTAGCTCGTTGTTGCATTACTCGCTGAGTTTTGACGATTCAGTGATTTTACGTGCGGAGTTTTTGGTTGATGTGTTTGTGCATTATTGGTTGGTGGATAATGATGTCTCGCCGTTGGCTGTTAATGTGTGCAAGTCGTTTGGGGTGTCGTTTCCGTTTAAGTCGGTTTTGGGAGAGACACCTCCTCCTTCAGGGTTGGGTGAGGTGGTCAAGTTGTTTGTGAAGTATTTGAATTTGAGCTCAGTTCAGGTTGCTAAAGCGGATATGCGAGCAGATTATGGTGGGAGTGGGAGTTCAGGGAACAAGAAGTTGAGTTCTGGTGATTTTGTGAAAACTCGGGAAGTTGTTTCGTGGAATGGGCATATCCAAAGGCCGTTGTATCGATTCGTACTGAGGACGTTTTTGTTTTGCCCTATGGGGTCATCTATGAAGAACATTTCTGAAGTGTTTTCTGTGTGGATCGATTATATTGAGCCATGGAAGCTTAGCAAGGAGGATTTTTCCGAGCTTGATGGATCGAAAAATAGCACAGCCAAGGAGAGTGGTCAATTAAGTCAGGTGCAGTACTCACCTTTATGGGAAGGCTACGTGCTTTCCAACTATCTGTTCTACACTTCTTTGGCAATGCACTTTATTGGATTTGCTCACAAGTTCCTTCACACTGATGCTAAGGCAGTTGTGCGAATGGTATCAAAGGTATACATAAATCTTATTCTTGTGCTTATTTTGTTGCTTTGATTTCTTTATACTTCTTTATAATGAGTTAGTAGATCTTGTACTTGTATAGTTGTATGTGCGCGTTTCATATGAATTGTATCATTAGCGTTAATATAAGCAATAATGCCCTATACATCTACGGCTTGTAGGTTCAGGCAATGCGCATGTTAAGACTTTCTTGATATCTCGTCACGTTTTTTTGGTAGCGTTTTACTCTACTTTGGTATTACGGTAAATGGCAAATTAATTTGTCAAATATCAGTCATTAGGCGCAACGGATGGACCATTTATGCCTTAGTCTTTTGTGCTTTTATGAGTAAAAGTTGCTGATACTTGACCCATAATGTGCTGGAGCGCAGAATAGCATTGTGCCTTGTTTTAACTTGGATATTGCCCATGTCCTTTACTGAATGGCATATTAGTTTCTTCTATGTGAGTGATACTGTTTTTCTTGTATGCTATATTTATTCATCTGGCACGAAGTATTACCCACATATATGGATCACGGTGGTTTAAAGCTTCAAGCCAATAGGATCACAAAATCATGATATTCGGTTAACTGTCTGTCTTAGATGCAACATAACCGATAGTGGCGGATGCAATGCAGAGAGTACATATATAACTTCAAAAGGTTTACAAAATGTGTTAGTTCCTCGCTTCTTGAAATCTGAGATTTGAGTTGATTCTCCCACATTGTTAGTCTAAGTTTCTCTTCATTTCTTATTTTCTCATAAATACACGTGCCATTCCTCAAAGAGGCATGCTTACGAAAACAGCATGTACATATTAAATCGTAGAAATATTGGTGTATTTTCTGTGGGAGTTTTATAACAGAGAATAATGCAGTGGCAGCCTCAAGTTCTGTTCGTTACGTAACTAGGCCATTTTTGTACTATGAGCATGATTGAGTATAGGTATTGGTCTGAAAACGTAGAGCTTGTGGATATTGCTTCTTCTGTGAGGATATAGTTGCAATTTTTAAGCTTCAGATTGTGATAGTGAGTCATAAAACAGTAAAGGACTTAGTACACCCTGTCTTAGTTTTAAAATGCGGGCTCGAGTCTTGCCCAGACGGAATTTGCTCTGATTTGCCAGCCAAATTGCCTAGGGTGCCAGAGATGCACAAGTTCCATAAGTTGCACTAAGGCGCACGAGGTGCATGAAACTCAGTTAGGGGCCACCAAGGCGCATTACTGTGCAATTCTATATTTTTGCCCCTCAAAATTCTTTTATTTACGGTTCTCTTCTCCCCCTCGTCCTTAGTATTCATTTACTTATTTACTTGCTAGCCCTCTTAAAAAAGCAAAATAGAGAGTAATTGCACAAAAAAATATTTATGTTTGTTTGCATAATCAGTGCTTCTTTATATTTAAGGCACGTGCTTTCGCCTTGTGCCTTGCTCCTCGTCATCTTGGGATCCCATCGCCTCAGTGCGCTTCACGCCTTCTCAAACTAACCATCTTATAATGGAAGAATTGTTCTTGATTCCTTCACGTGATTGGAAAGAAAATAGATAGTTAGTGAGTAGTCCGTATTTTTTTATTCTTTAAAAGAGATATATTATTGCCTTACCTCACAGCAAAGAAAATATATGCCTTTGTTTCATTGTTCTGAAAGTTCGAGTTTAAGGTTAACTTCTGCTGAAGGTCATATGTTCTAAATGTTTGTCAAAAAATATCTGATATCTTGTCTTAAAACCACTCTGATGGAAAATTGGAAACTGGCGTCAACTTTTTTTTTTGTCATATGGACTCTTATTTCAAATGTGAAGCATTCTTTTAGCTTATACTTTGTACATTCGGAGTCTAATGTCTCTTAAAGGACAGTGAGAGTATCTATATTGAGATTACCTATTTCTAGGAAGAGTGGGTTTTTTTCCCTGATTTTTCTCACCACTCTTTTCTGGTTAGTTCATCGATATCTCGTGATTTTATGCTTGTCATAGGTGATGGACATATTAACTTCTTCAAGAGAGCTACTGGATCTCATAAAGAATGTTGATTCTGCTTTCCACTCCAAAAGTTCTGTGGGTAGCAAAGCAACAATCAGTAGGTTGCATAAATTCGTACCACAGATTCGTGAGCAGCTGCAGGTGATCCCTCTTACTCGATTTGCCGAGAAATAGAGTTTTATAAAAATAAAGTTATTTTAGGATGTATCCGGACATAGTGTTCCTTATGAAATAGCCCGTATTAATCAATCTTATGCATCTTGGTCATTCTGTCATAGACATGTAAATGTTATTGTTATAATATGTAGGACTGGGAGGATGGCTTAAGTGAGAGTGATGCTGATGGTTCTTTTTTACATGAGAACTGGAATAAAGACCTAAGGCTCTTTAGTGATGGTGAGGATGGTGGGCCACAGATACTTCAGGTAGCTTCATCCCTCACTCTTTTCCTATTCGTAACACAAATTCTAAAAGTTTCAGACAGGGTGCCTAGGGCGCGTGTCCAAATGTCTGACTCGGATAATTTTTAAGGAAAATAAACACATTGTTTTTGATTTAGTATGAACTTATTCACGCAGTGTCACCCCTGCCGTTGTATTTGGCATGGGTGTCTGAGGGAATATGAAGTATTATACTAATATTTCTCAAACCATCCTTTACAAACTGCTTCAGCTATTCATATTACGAGCTGAGAACGAGCTGCAGGCCATGTCTGGTGATAATCTTGCAAACGACCTCCAGTGTGTACAGTCTTTGAAATCACAGCTACGCTGTTTGTATGGTGACCATGTCATGAGTCAGTCTCCTCAATCTCCACGGACAATACAACACCACCAATTTCGAGACGATCTATTTAAGCCTAGACGGGCTGTGAATGGCTCTTCAATTGGCCATGTCAAATACACGGGTGATTGGTTGAGGCGGCCTATATCGGATGATGAGGTTGCTTGGCTGGCAAGGTTTCTCATCCAGCTGTCGATATGGTTGAACGAAAGCCTAGGGCTATATCAAGCAACAACCCAGACAAATGGCAGCTGTTCGTATGTGGAGGTTCCGAGTGACGGGATAAGGGAATATGGTGGTCCTGATTCCCTGAGAGTTGTCATTGGTTCCATAACCTCATGGTTTTATGCAGTCCGCTTGGCTATTACAAGGGTGATGATTAGGCATGGACTAAAAGTGAATCTCAGGGTGCTCGCTTCTAAGAAGTTTGTAATGGCGGTTCTTGTGTTTTTCCTGTTCAGATTCTTGAGAACTGCTTTCAGATCCATCTGGTAAAGTTCGTGTTTCTATAAACTCGGCTTTTGCATGGCTTGGGTTTGGATGGAGCGTTTTGGTATGACACGTTTTTTAGTCTTTGAATCCTCTTACTGTAAATACAACAGCCTGCAAAGAGCAAGTTTTGGTAGAGGACACTGTTCCCTCTGTGGATTCCCTGTTTACTATCGAATGACTTGTCCTGCAGTCGGCATATCAGTTATGTTTTTTGTGATTGTACTGAGAAGTAACCAGATGTTCGGATGTAAACTGAAGTTCCAGTTCAAAGATATAGGATAATAGTATGTTCTCTATAGTGAGGTAAAGTGCACCCTGGAAGTGCCTTTTTTTTGTCCAATTTGTTTTCTATACAAAGAAAAGCAAGACCATAGCCGAAGGGAGGTCCTAGGTTAATGAGTCGGAGTAGCAGACTAGCAATGTTGCACTGGCTGTACTTACCGTACCAGGCATGTAGCGCATCAAGTATTGCACGGGTTTTGTTTTGTAGCTTCTCTTTAATGTTCTGGTGGAACTATAGAGTATGTTATCCGCTTTTATAGAAAAAAATATTAATCATGTTTTGCGACTATACAATTATATACTCCATATTTTATATTTTTATACGAGGTCCTCATATGTAGATAACTACGCGGGTATTATTGGCATGCCGATAATACCGCTTAATAGCTTAGTGGTCTTCATTGTTTTGCGAGTATACAATTATATACTCCATCCATTTCACTTTTATTGTACTCTTTTTGCGATTTTCAGAGTTGTGAATTGTCTATTGCAACCCTACTTAAATAACTTCTCCTTTTCATTTTATTAGTATATCTTACTAGTGTAACACCCGTGAAAATTCACGGGATTGTTTTTAATTTTTAGAAATTTAATTTATTTACTAAATTTGTAAATGAATGTAATTGGTATATATATAGATGCGCGGGTTGTTGTCTGTATATATAAGTTTACCTTTTCAAGTTCGTTTTACATGATATATCCCGTATAATTGAATTGACTTGTCTCATATACATATTTATTATTTATGTAACACCTGTGGAAATTCACGGAGTTGTTTTTAATTTTTGAAAAATAAATTTATTTACTAAATATGTAAAAGGAATGTTAATATTGTTGATTTTGGAACCTAATTGGTATTATTACCTTCATAGAGTATTTTTTTCATCTTTCAAATACATTATCACCTGCTTAGCATATTTTATCACATAATCTTTTTTTTTTATTTCATTTATATATTTAGATATGAAAGATGTTGAGGCTCGTAGCTTAGGTATTATTGCTACTATGTAATCACTACAAATGTGATGGCTGAAACCCCACTTCGTGTTACTCTTCAACAGTAATGGTATGATAAATTATGGAATTACCATGAGTTACAATGGTGTACATGTAATTCCTTGTTGGTAAATCCAATTATAATGAGCGTTTAAAATTGTTGCAAATTAGCTGAGATTCAATTGCATTAAAAAAAATATTTTGTTGGACAAAAAGATACAAACATAATCATATATTATTTGCTTTTCTCATATTTCATTATTAGAAAGAATCCCAAACCTAATAGTATATCCAATCATCTGTTCCGAAAATTAAGTTAGCTTAGATATGCATATTCGAAATTTTCAAATAATAATAGTTCTAGTACTGATACCCATCCTCTTTTGCCTTAGACAGTGGCCCGGGGGTCTCTGTCTTCAACCACCATCTTTGAGAAGGATCTCCCCAATAAACTTAAGCACTTCTGCTCGAAAAATTTGCCAGCATAGTTGCAGTAACCACAAGAATCCTTTGTTGTAAAAGAAAGACAATATTGCCCAATCATTTGTGTCCATTTATCAACACTTGCCCTTTACCATGTCACCCTAGGTGGAGCGTTTAATATAGTCTGGATATATAAAGGAGCTTAAGAGCATCAACTTCTTTTTTCTGGCAAATCATATATCTCAAGAAGATAATAAATGAATACATCAGAGACTCAGAGCTATAGATACTTACTTTGTACCAAGTCAGGGGTTGTTTCTAAGTCAGAAGCTTTCCCTGAGCTCACTCGACACGACATTGAAGACTCCACTAAGTGATTCAAGATCCACGGATTCGCCTCTAAGAGCAATATGTGCAAAATTATACAGTTTCAATACTCGATCCCTCCATCACATGATCACATCCCATTTGCTAATCAAAAGAGGCCAGCTTCTATAAATATTCTCATACACAACTCCGTTCGTATTATTTATTTACCTTTTTATTTTATTCTTTGTCAGGGGTATGTCAATCAAAGATAAACAAAAGATTGCGAAGAAAAGATTACGCAAATGGAACAAATGTAGTATTCGGAATAGGAAAGGCTAGTGTATAAAGGAATTGCAAGGAGAATAACCTTATAGTTATGCCAGTCTCGCTTTCCTTCATTCAGACCATGTCAAGCCAACATTCTAAATTAATAAATAAATACATCAAAAATTGCATTGGTAATGTAAAGGATTTTATCATGGTGATTAACTATAAAATCGTATCAAATAGGCTAAGTAATGAAATAGAGCATAGCGAAAGTCTAATAGCAATGCTCAGAGCACAATTTTGTTAACAATATCTATCACAGACACAAAAAGCATGAACCAATTCTGAGCATGATTACTCTTTCTCTAAGAAATTTTGCTAGTGCCATGGCGAGACTTCAGCTTGTTCACGTATGTACCGTGCTTATTCAGCAGTATAACACAAAGATAATATTTAAATGGAATTATGTATGTAAATGAAAAACTTCAGGGACTAACCTTATCACCCCCCAAAACTTAATTTTTCATTCAACGGCCTCAAACATATCTCCAACGATTCGAGAACCAAATTTTGACCCATCAAACTACGAATATAAATATATAGAACTCGATGCATAACCTGTTCCATTATAGGGCCATATTTTCCCGTCTATTTACTTAGTTATATTGTACCACCACACAAGTTTGACACATTATATAAACACAGAGCATTATTTTATGACACTGAATAACCAAAAACATAATGAGATTGTAGAGAAAGGCGAACTGGAATTACCAAACAAATGGGGATGGCTTGTTTTAGCTTCCAAGTTCCGGCCACAGGTGGACGTCTATAGTTGGACTTGAAGCCTTCATTGCTCCAATGCTCCTCTAGCTTGATTGTGATGAATTAAGTCAACAAAATACTAAGTGTGAAATTAAAATTAAGAAGTCTAACCATAAGTGAATTGCAAGTAAATATCCAGACCATCACAAATCACATCTCCATCATTGCTTGAAATTCAATAGTATAACATGTGTTACAAAAAAAAGGGAGAAAAAGATGGTTGTAAGACTCAGACCCATGAAAAGCACCGACACCTCATGAACACACCACGCCCTTTATCGGCCTACGTCGATAATATCCTATCAAACTCATTTGTTAATTTAAACAACATCCCAAATCATAAATTCCGGTACTAAACATTAAAAAAACAAAAACAAAAAACATCAATAGTACAATACTAACTTTGGGGGGTTGATTTATTTGCTGTGAATAGATAAGTTTTTCCCAATCTCCTTATTGTTTTTAATACAATTCCGGTATTGATGGTTTTTAATTGTTGTTTCTTGTTCAATCTCCTTATGAGATTTTTTGTTTGAGGATTTTTGAATGTAGGATGATTTTGACACTGTTATTGCCGATCTGAAAGTTGGAGAATATTGGAGATTGTTATGAATTGAAATTATGTTTTGAGGAGAGAAGAATTGATTTACTGAAATGATAATAGTGAGAGCGTGGATAGAAGTTCGAGAGTGTTTTTTGTCTCTTTCTGGAAAATTGAAATTGTACCTGGGTATTGGGATGAAAATGTTATATAATAGATAGACTATTTTACCCCTTTATTTCTTACTGAATAAGTAAGTTGTATAAGTTTGTGGACAATTTTGTCCAGTTAATGAGAAGGCTCCAAACTCACTTTTCTTGATCCTTATATTGACACGTCAGCTGTTTTGGGGCCTTCTTTTAGTAATAGAATGATGATTGGCTGAATGAAAACTGAAATCTTGAGATTGAATGAGAAAGCTTGAATACCCTCATTCTATTCCCACATTGTGCCACATATGCTATTTTACAAGTTTCTTTTATATATATGATGATTATCTTGTATTTAAATTTATTGGTTAGGACTTAGGAGGCATTTATGAAATTTCACTATTTCATCAATTTTTCTTAAATATGACATTTAGTCAAATTAAGGCAATAAAAGTAGAATGAATGTAGTAATTTTTTTTTCACTGTCAGCGTGTAATTTTTTCTTACATTAATTTCTTGTTCTTTGGATACCCTTTTACATACATTTATTATCTAATAGGTTTGAGTTAGGTAATTTGTGAGTTAATTATAATTAAAGTTTTTGACCATAAAAAATAGAGAAATACTCGTGTGCTACAGGAAGACGTCCTCCTTGACCTTAGTGGTTGGTTATGCCAGTTTGTCCCAAGTTTATATAAGACAATCGTCTTAAGTTTATATAAGACGATCGTCTTGGTGATTATGTAGTCCATAGTCTATACTAACTTGATTCAAAAAGGACTCATAACTTTTCCTTTTGTAGCTAAGAGTGTCTAAATAATGGAGCTATTTCAGAGTACCCAGATATGGTATCAATGAAGAAGGGTAGATGAGTGTATGTTTGGCTAATACACCAACTACTTTCTAGACTAACACCCAACATGTGATCTTCTTGCAACTTTATTTCATTGAGTATATATGTCCACTTTATTATATGCTTTTTACTTTATCTCCCTCCCTTTCTACATATGACTACGTGACATTAACAACTAGATTGTGAAAGCTAGCAAATAATAACACCACCCTAAAATAATAATAATAACAAGCAAGAATTCATCAATGGCTATCAAGGGAGCGTGGACGGCCGAGGAAGATAAGAAGTTGGCCGACTACGTCGAGAAATATGGTGCTAAGAAATGGAAGACTATGGCATCCAAAGCTGGTATACCTCTACTTGCCTGATTTTATATAATTTCAGTGTCGTCTTATAACTTGAATATTATTTGGCATTCGAAATAGTTTAGAATTGAGTGATATATTATGTCAAATTTGTTACGGAAAAAAAAAAACAGAATTACATTTGTCATTTTGATATGATGATCGTAATTTTGTAGGATTGAATCGATGCGGGAAGAGTTGCAGGCTAAGATGGTTGAATTACCTTAGACCAAATATTAAGAGAGGTAACATTTCTAGTGAGGAGCAAGACTTGATTCTTAGACTTCACAAGCTTCTTGGTAATAGGTACTTTTGCTGTCTCTACTTTTCTTCAGGTCTCCAAATTTCGATTCCATTTTAATGAGTCGTAAGGTCAGTACAACTAAGTGAAATAGGGATTCAAACGTTACGATTTATTTTACTTTTCATTATACATATCTTAAGTTTCGGCTAAGAACTTAATCTTAAAGCAATGTAACATTTTTTGTTATTGTTCCAAGTACATCTTAAAAAGTTGTTACTAACCAGTCTATTTAACCGAGTATATATTAGCTATATCCGCATACTATGTCATCAGAGGACACCGTTAACTCAATTCCATACTTGATGTCATTTACATCACTTGTACTTGATAAACACTTGAAATTTATTTGGTATCGTGCTTATATTGTAAGGTGGTCCTTGATAGCCGGAAGACTTCCAGGAAGAACAGATAACGAGATAAAAAATTACTGGAATTCTCATTTGAGCAAAAGAGTAGATGAACAAGGGAGAAAGACAGAAAAACCTGCTCCTCCTGCAACAACCTCACCAATAATTAAGGTGAAGGAAAAGGGTGAAATTGTAAAATCAAGTGTCATTGAAGAAGAAAGTAGAGAAGAGACAACTGTAGAAAGTGAGGATACTGGACTTAGCTTTGAAATAAATGACTTGATTGATTTTTCTTCTGAAGGAACTTCTGGTATGGAATGGGTCGACAGATTCTTCGCTTCCGATGAGCTTGAGTCTTGACTATTAGCTCATGTAATTATTTAGTCTTAAAACTATAATTAATTAATGGAAAGATTTGAGCGTAATTGTGTTTAACATACTTTATGTTAATGTTATTAGTATCTCGGCGCAAATGTTTCCATTCATACAATCAGGATAGCCTTTAAAACCTTTCTAAACTTGTCACATTTTAGTGTCTCGGGTCAAATGGTTCCATACATACATGCTAGAGCCCTGGTTATATAGCATAGACGATCCGAGAAATTCAGAAAACTAAAAACTACTTCAAATTGATCGAAGTCATCACATTTTCACAAAGAAATAATGTAGCCTTTCCTATCAAAATTGAATTTCAAAGAATAAATGACATTATATTAAGAATATATCTTCACCACCCTCCATATCTTAGCAAATATCGTCACAAACAGAAAATATCACCCTAGAATCATGCACATAGTCATTTACTCAAATAAACACAGTAATATATTGTAATTAGAGGAAATATCATTCTTGTATGAGACTCCATATACTAGCCTAAATTAAACATGTAAAACTTGTATAAGTAGCCTAGCTTCCCTTGTAATTTATTTACTCAATACATTAACACCTTCTATATCTTATATGGTATCCAAAAGCCAAAAACGATCCAACACATCAACCACCCTCAACCTTTGCCCACAATCTGCAACCTTCAAACGTCGTCCCATATTCACCGTCAACCCTCTACAACAACAAACCACCATGACAAACACCAACAACACCGTTCCAACCCACACGAGGCCTCTAACCCTCTTCAATCCCTTAATCTAAACCACTGCGTCAAACTCGCCTCGTTAAATTACACATCGTGGCGATTTCAATTGACCCACATACTATTTGGGTTTAGCCTTCTTGGCTTCCTCGATGGAACCCACCAACAACCATCACCCACAATTACCGCCTCCGACAATTCTGAACAACCCAATCCCGCTTACTACACATGGCTAAAACAAGACGGCCTATTCCTAGGAGCCCTCATGGGCACCTTATCAACCACTATACAAGCGTTAATTGTCCGCGCAACCACCTCAAAAGAGGCATGAGACATAGTCACTCAAACATATGCCAACCCATCTCGCACCCACATACTACAACTCAAGGATCGACTAGATTCGATTCTCAAAACCAGTGACCAATCCATCACCGAGTATATGTACGCTCTCAAAGCGTGCATCGATCAATTAGCACTAATGGGAAAAATCTTGGATCCAGAAGACGTTATATCAAAAGTTCTTAAAGGACTTGATTATAATCTTTTTAAACCCGTCATCGACGCAATTCGATCCCGAGACACACCAATATCGTTTGAAGCACTTCATGAGAAGTTGCTCCAACATGAACTACTCATAAAACAAAACCCGACAAATGACACATTCCAACCCACCGCCAATCTCCATTATCGAAACAACAACCACAATCGAGGCAATTACCGTAACACCACCAACCATATACCCTGCCTTCAACCCGTCTAATGCTCACTCATATTCCTCCACCAATCCGAACCCACAACCCTTCAAAGGAAGATAATGCCAATGGTGCAGGCAGGTGGGTCATGTCATTGCTGACTGTCCCATGTTCCGCAAATTATTCCCCACTATCATCTTCCCTCCACCTCCAACCCGCCAGCATCTACCCGCACCTCAGGCCCATATCGCCACAACCCAGGGGCAGTCAACACCAAAACCAAACTATTTGCTTGACAGTGGTGCCTCGTACCATGTCACATACGACATACATACACTCGCTCTCCACTCACCATACCTCGGCAGTGACGATCTTCTCATTGGGGATGGCTCCGGACTCGACATTGCCAACATAGGTTCATTGACCTTACCTTTTTCTTCAATTAAATTATCAAACGTTTTACATGTTCCAAAAATTTCTCGGAATATTATTTCAATTTCGCAATTATGCAAAGATAACCATGCTTATGTTATTTTCTCCTCTTCCAATTTTTTTGTTAAGGAAATAACGACGGGAGCAACCCTTCTCGAGGGCCACGTTAAGAGCGGCATTTACGAGCTGAGTCTGTCGCACAAAACCGTCTACTCAACACAACCCGGCTCCGCTTCGATCTCGTGGCATCACAAATTAGGACGCCCTACTTATGATGTAATGAGAACAATTAATAAAACTCTACCTTTTAATTTAAAGAATTTCTCTTATTGCGATTCTTGTTTAATTAGCAAAAGCACCAAACCACCATTTGCTACCTCGTCATTTAAAACAAACGAACCACTCGACCTAATATTCTCGGACTTATGGACTAGTCCCGTCCCATCACGTGAAAAATACAAGTACTACGTAGTTTTTGTTGATCACTATAGTAAATATGAATGGCTATTCCCGCTTAAATAAAAGTCCGACACAACTCAAGTATTCATTAGGTTCAAAGCGTTAGTTGAGAAATTTTTTAAAAACCCAATTAGACGAATTTTATTCCATAACGGGGGTGAATTTCAAAAACTAACCCATCATCTCCTTGATAATAGCATAAGTCACTTCACCTCACCACCACACACTCCGGAACACAATGGATATGCCGAAAGACGGCACCGCCACATTGTCGAAACTGGTCCGCTCTCAAGCGGTTACTCCACTACGTACCTCCAAGGCACACAAACATTTGGCATTCAACTTCATCGCAACTCACCTATGTGACTACATGCCTTCTGCGACGCTGATTTTGCAGGTGATAAGGACAACTACCTCTCCACGACCGGCTACATAATCTACCTCGGCCGCAATCCCATCTCCTAGTCATCAAAGAAACGACGCGACCTTGCTCTCTCCACCACCGAAGCCGAATTTTGCGCTGTTGCAGCAGTCACAATTGAAACCCTCTGGCTCCGTAATCTCCTAACCGAGCTTCATATAATCATCACCAAACCACCCGCCTTATATTGGGACAACATGTCCGCTACTCTCTACGCCAAGAATCTATTTTTCCACTCCATAATGAAACACATGGCACTCTCATTTCACTTTGTCCGCGAGGAGCTTCAGCTTGGCCACATTCATATACAACACGTTGCAAGTAAAGATCAACTAGACGACGCACTTACTAAGCCACTCCCAAAGCATCGCTATCATGAACTACGAGACAAGATTGGACTCCTCTCCCCGACGTCCATCTTGCGGGGGCGTATTAACAATATATCTTCACCACCCGCCATATCTTAGCAAATATCGTCACAAACAGAAAGTATCACCCTAGAATCATGCACATAACCATTTATTCAAATAAACACCGTAATATAATGTAATTAGAGGAAATATCATTCTTGTATAAGGCTCCATATACTAGCCTAAATTAAACATGTAGAACTTGTATAAGTAGCCTAGCTTCCCTTGTAATTTATTTATTCAATACATTAACACCTTCTATATCTTATAGTTTTTTCCTTCTTCTGAGTAATGTTCATCAAGATTTACATTTTATACCATTCACATTATCTGAACAAAAGCTACATATAGCCAGAAATCTTGTTTCTAAAGTATTTGTAGGTGCAATTTCCTGTAGTTTCTACTTTCTACCCTTGGTATCATAAATGCAACTGATACCGCCTCAGCATACGAATCATATGCAAAATCTTCTGATTTGTTACCCCGGTATTTGAACTTGATTTAATCTTCTAACCCAAATCGAATGCAAAATCGTGTGAAACAAATCGTACTTAACAGGTCTCAAATTCCAGAGGAAATGCCTTTGAACCATCTTCAAGTTGCCTAGCATTGTAAGATACCTTTTCAGAGGTATACCCTCTAGAATTTCCTTTAGCTTCTGAATATCTTTCTCCGCAACAGTAACAGAAAACTTGCTCCAATCAAATATATCATCGAATGGAGGAACGAAATTGTCAGCAATAATGACAGGAACACATTCGTAATATATGGCCTCGACAATCCGAGGACTGTTGACTTCAAACCCCATGGGGCATATGCAGAATTTGCTGGATTTCATGTGTTGAATGTATGTCATTTGCTTAGAAATGTGTCCTGGAAGAGGCCCGAAAATCCTCATTTGGTCGTCTTTGTTATGCCAATGCTTGAGAAGTAGGGGACGGACCCGTCCATGCATGTTACCGGCAAAGAAAGCTAGGAAGGGACGTTGAGATACACGTAGACCGCCACCAATGTTTCTGTGAGGCCTTCTTGGTGTTCTTATGGTGGTCTCAGGAAGGGATACGTCGTTCTCAAGGTTGAATATTCCTTCAGAAAGATCAGCATTACATAGAGCTTTTATGGTGTTCTTGAGTAGCTCATCGTGTTCTTTTAGTGTGTAAGGGCCCTAGAAATTGTACCAAAATATAATTGGAACTTGCATAAAAATTGAATTGAGAGAAGCAATAGGAACATACCCAATCATGGCAAGCAACAAGAAAATGATCGGAGCCATGAGTGCGATTCCAAATCGGATACTTAGAGGAAATTGAGTTGATATAATCCCTTAGGAAATAGGACAAAGGTGTGAAACTATGTAAGCTGGGTACATGCAGGGCTTGTTGAAGTTGGCGCGCACTGTAAGGCAAGTAGAACAAATGAGCGTTTTCAGGGTGTTCGGTTACATATTTGTTGTTCTCTTCCATTAACTTCATAAACCATCCTTCCGATGCATATATTCCGTTTAAATGAGGTTGGTGAAATATCGGTTTATCACCGTCTTGATAAATGTACACCTTGAGTATGAGCTCCATTAGATCGTAGCTCCTGGTATAGAAATAAGATAAACAAATGAACGAGACATCCTAAATTAAATTGGTTAGGTAAACAAATGACCTGCACGGATTGAGTATGTACATACCTTTTGAAAAATGTAACATTCTTAAAAACAGGGGAGTAAAGATCATCGGTGTCCTCAGCAGAAACACGGAGGTGCTTCAGTTCCCTTTTAGCGTACAGAAGAGCCTCATCAGGCGATAATGACAAAACATATCTCTATAATAAATGAGCAGAAATCGAGTTAGTCTTATACGAGACAGTCTTGTACGTGAGACCGTGCCATGTACTAATGTGGTTTTCATAATCCCGGAAAATCAAAGGTACCTGCAAGGGCGTTAGTGGAGTTGGCGGTAGGAGAGGGGAGAGTGACTCGAGTGACTCGTCTTCTCGATTCTTTTTCTTTCGTCTCCTCCTTTTACGCGCCCGGGGTTTCTCTCCCACAGTCAACACACCCTTCATTATTTCGCTTGAAGAATTCAATACAACACCTGTCTCCCTCCCTCTAGAAAGCCTAAATAACTCCTCGACATTTTCGACACCCTTTATAAGTTCACTTGAAGAATTGAAGGGACACTTCAAGTGAATTTGGGATGAAACTCTAAGTGTTGTTGGAGAGTGATGAAGCCAAATAAGAAGAGGAAAAGGAACAAGAGTTGTTTGAAGAATAAGCACTAGTATTTTTGTAGTGGCTACTACAAACAATAGTGTTTTCCAGTCAATTTTACACATTAATGTAACAAGCCGTACAACTAAAATTTTCATTCCTGCAATCATAATAGAAACAAATATCTTTATGATGAAGGGTAATTTTTTTTATTCTGCCAATTATTATTGTTAAAACAAAATGTCTAATTAAACAATTAAAGATAATCAGAATGAGTAAGTAAATGTTCGGTGATAAGATTTTAAATATAGCATAACTCTTAGTCTCTTATATCACTAAGCCTTGAGCTCTAATCTAAAATTAAAACTGCTTTGAATGAGTGTTGGGAGATTTGAACCCTTGTCTTCGCTACTTCACACCTCACTTCCTAAACACTACACCAAGCAAGTGTCATATATATTGATTACTAAATGCACTTAAATGTAAATACGGAGTATACAAAGCAACATTTAAGATTTCGGGGATTACCATATAAATTTTAGCGCTACAATGGAAAGATTCGCTTGGTATAGTGGTTAATTAGGAGGTCGATTTTGCTTTAGTGCATTTGTAAAAATACTATAGTTAGCCACATGGCCTCAAGTTGCTGCCCTCGTGTTCAGCGACTTGAGCTAAAATTAAAAGCAATTGTAATTTCAATTGCCCGGGATATAATAACTTAGGGGGAAGCTAGTTGGATACAAGTGCAGTTTGGATATGACGTGGTCCCATTTTGAGTAATAAGGGGTCATTAGTTTGGTTGCCATGGGGAATATAAATTCACATGAACTTCAATATCACGTGAAATAGAAATTCATGTGAATTAGCTAAAAGTTGTTTGGTTTACACATGGGAAATAAGTTCATGTGGGAATTGATGTGGGAATTACCACTTACCTAGGGGGCTAGGTAAGTGACTTCCTACATAATGGAGGAAATTAATTACCATAAGAATTCCCACTTCCCATGATTTTGGCAACCAAACAAGTGCAAAATATTGTAATTCATGGGATTTTCAAATTCCCATGAATTGAAAGGGCAACCAAACAAGTCCTAAGTTTAACAAAGCCCCATTTTGTTAGTTTCTTCGGTTTTAAGCCCTAGGACTGGTCAAAATACCAGACTAGCCCTACCCGACCATGGGGTTACCATTGACCCGGCCCTCCCCCAGCCCGGCCCTAGCCGCTCAAAACTTGGGCCAGTTTCGTCCCCACCCCTAGCCCAACCCGCCCCCAGCCCGGCCAATTGACCACCCCCTATTAAGCTCTAAAAAAAAAAAAGAAGAAGAATCCGTAATTCCAGAAACTAGCTAGTATGTACAACATCCTCCGTAAAATGTTGATAAACAGCGTGCTAATAATAGTCAACTATCAACTATGCATCAACTAACCTACTCAATTCAAACGAAGTAAAGAAATATGCTTCATTTAAATAAAAACGAACAAGTTCAAGTAAAGAAACAGCGACAGCATTAACTAACTGAAGAAAAAAGGGAGAGAAACTTACAGGGAAAGAAATGAAGTTATTTAGAATGAAAATATGAAATAAATGAGCAAGACATCCATGCAGCTTTATTTGCCCATTTTTTGAAGTGAAACGATATACTGTATTTCAGTAGAAATGGGTTTTTTTAGGTACAAAATATTTGCCAAGTAATAAAACATACATACCTACGTATATACTTTATGAATTTTGCTGTCATTTTGTGCGTAGTGTGTATGAATGGAAACTTCGGTTGTCATTTGATTCGTATTGATAGCTTACCTTTCAGTGCTCTTCTATACCCATATATCCAATGTGCAATTCATGATGAAATTTTCGGAGTATTTTATACTCCCTCCTATTTTAATTAACAACTAGTTTTAAACACGGGTCGTAACATTAATCACTATCATTAGTTACGGAAGCATATAAATTTGCGTAATATAAATTTGTTTGAGTTTGATTTTATGAATGAATGTGGAATAATTTTTGTTGATTTGTTATTTATATACCAAATAGTAGGATGTTTGGTTGCTAGTGGAGTAGTGGATATAAGATTTTCCCTCATTTAATTTTTTTTTATTTTTACAGTGTGCTGGTTGTGAATGAAGTACTGGCTGTTTTATGCATGATGTGTGTATGGAGTAATCCACTTTCTCCTTGATTTTTGTTTTGTTTTTTATTTTCAATCACTAAATTTTATGACCATACAATAAATTAAAAAAAAATCGGTTTAATTTTTTATTTTTGATTATTAATGATCCTATTCGGTTTTATTTTTTTATTTTTGATTATTAATTGGTGATTGCCTTGTTACAGGTATATTCAACAATCAGCAATGTATATTGATGATGAATGGTTTGTAATACTATTCTGAGATTTTTTTTATTATACGATAGTATGGATTTGCGTAGTTTCGACTCTTGGCAGCTAACTATATTGTCGCCAACAGTACATGTGGTATTAGGGGTGTTCAAAACCGGTTCGGTTAACCGAACCGGTTAAATTGACCGGTTAACCGGTCAACCGGTTCACCACAAAACCAATTCATAACCGAACCGTTTTAAAGCAGTTTTTATCGGTTCGGTTAACCGGTTAACCGATTCGGTTACTCCGGTTAACCGGAAACCGGTAAACTCAAACAACAATAGAAAATTTAAAAACTTTTACGGTTGATTCTTTGAAGTATACTCCCTTATCAATCAACAAATCAAAAAAATTGAAAAAAAATGAATGTTGTACAGTGAAAAGGATGAAAAGCCATATCAAAACGGAAAGGAACACATTGTGACTAAATATCACAGAAATTAAAAGGCCCTTAATTTGAAGAAAAATAAAAAAGTAATAAATAAATGAAGAAATACTTTAAGTTATTTGAACTAGGAAAACAACTAACGCCATAGAAAGGCTGGAGAAACGCCATAGAAAGGCTGGAGAAACGCCAAAAAGAAAGCCATATCAAAACGGAAAGGAACACATCCGAACGACGGCGGCGGGAGTATGAAAGACAACGATTTGGAGGATGAGCGACGACGACTGGGTTAGTTGGTATGTGGGTAAGAGAGAACGTCAGGAGAGGCAAACGGTGGTAGCAAGGACGAAAAGTGGCGGCATGGTGGTTGTTGTTTAATGGAGGTATTAAAGATTTTGTGAGGAGAGAGTAAGGAGGAAGGTGTTACTGAACAAATAGGAGGACGGTATTAAAGTCGGGAAGAGATTTTACTGAACAAATAGGGTTTGTTGTTATTTTGGGCTTGGCCCAACTCCAAATATTCAATGGGTTTTCTTATTTCGGTTCGGTTCGGTTAACCGAAAATTTGAAAAGGTGAACCGAAACCAAACCGGTTTTGGTTCAATTGAACCGGTTTGGTTAACCGAACCGTGGTAAGTTATTCAGTTCGGTTCATCGCACCAAAAACATATGCGGTTATCGGTTTATTCGGTTCGGTTTTTACGGTTCGGTTAATTATGAACACCCCTAGTGGTATGGTGACATTTAGTTATCGTTAGCAAGTCTTCATCGAATCTCGGTGATGAGCGGTTATAGTTTCGTCCGAGAGAATTTTATTTAGTTGCAAGAGTATTGTAATTTTAATTGTATTATTTCGACTTTGTTTTGCATGAAATTGTTAATTTTAAATTTTTATTTTTTATTTTTTATTAAGTTGTATATATATTATAGACTTTGTTATTGCTAGAATATTGTAATTTCATACAAGTTTAAGAAAACATAATCTTCATAAAATCATGGAATATGAAAATATGCTTATAACATTATAAAATTATGGAATTTGTAAATATGTAAATAATTTATATAAGAAATGTTAAGAATGAGGAGAGAGCGTAATTAATCTTTTGCTTTGGATGTGGGGCCTGCTTTTCCTGAATTTATGCAGCCAATCAGAAACACTGAAATGTTTCTGCCTTAGTATATACTTCCTCCGTTCCATAGAATAGTTTACGTTTACTTTTTCCACAAATATTAAGAATGGGTGAAGACAAGTGGGGTACCTACTTTTACATATGTTAGTTTACCAAATTGCCCTCTTATAAGTTGCTTTTGTTTGTTGTATTAAGAATGGGTGACAATAAGTGGGGTACCTACTTTTACAAGGATAGTATGATAATTTAACATAATTATTGATGTCTATAAAAAGAAACGTAAAGAACTAAGTGGAACGGCCTAAAATGAAATACGTAAACTATTCTGTGGAACGGAGGAAGTAATAGATTTTTTTTATGGGTAACACAAAAATTACATAAATTCTCATTTAAAACGGATTGACCCGTCTAAAGTTTAACACGGATCAAGTCCCCCTGATAAAGGGCAAGTGGGAGGCAAATGGAACCCTCCATTTGCTCTTTGTGAAAGGGCTTCAACCCGTCTTAAATGAGACTTTCTGCAAAAATTAAGGGTTGCTAATTAAATAAGGTAAAATATTGTGGTGGACAGGTGGAGTGAAGTGATCGGAGATAGGGAAGGTATTGTTGTGGGCTGAGATGATTAAAATAAGTATTGTTGTGGAGTAAGATGATTAAAATAAGATAAACTAGAAGTATTATAGGGTATTGTTATTGAGTCGGGTGATTAAAATCTCTACCTTAATAAAAGTGAGTAAGGGGGTAAACTATTCACCAATGAATAGTAATTCACAAATGAACAGTTGAACTATCTAATGGGCCTCTATTGGGTATTTTGATTGGGTTGGGTTGGTTGGGCGGCTGGTCTGTTTTCTATCCCTTTTGTTACATTTGCTCTTCTCGTCTAAAAGTTTACTAAATAAGGAATTAGGAAAGGTATTGTGAGTAGATGAAAAGGAAAAGAGAGAATGTTATTTAGAATAAGAGGGAGTATATATATAACGTTATGAGTTGACGATGGAACAAATTTTTTTCCGATAATGCTCCATAAATGGCGAGAAATATAAATCTAGAGAAACTCACGGGTCTTATACTTAACGATGAAGGCAATGTCAAAGTGACAATCAAATGATTTCAATAGAATTATCACGAGGTTTATAACGAATTTTAGTTCGATATTATATTAACTTTTCTAATCAAAACTTTTTTGCGGCGTTGATCTTTACGTAACTAGCAAATATTTAATGTACAAGAAATAAATAACCGGATTGTAAAACATCGACGACGTTTTAGAAAACATCGACGACGTTTTAGAAAACATCGACGACGTTTTTCATAAAAAAGACGCTACTTGCCCTTATCCTTTCTCTCTCTAACTAAATTATCTCTCAAATTCCAAACCCACTAAAACACCCACCATCTCCTACACCCCCACCGCCACCACTGCCACCACTGCCGCCGGCACTACCAGTGTACCTGCCACCGCCGTCCCGCCGCCCGCCGTCCCGCCGCCTGCCGTCCCCCCTTGCCGGACTACCACTGTACCTGCACCGGTAAGTTTTTATATCCTTTTTTTTTTGTAGATCTTGTTATATTGTTCTAGTATTTTTGTTTACTTTGTTTAAATTTGTTTGTTGTTAGTTTATGTTTTAATTAAACTTGTAGATATTAGGTTGTTGTTTGTAATTAGTTTGTATGAGATTGTTTTTGGTTTAATTAAAGTTGTAGTAATTTTTTTGTTCTTAGTTTTTAATTATTTCAAAGTTTTTGTTTGTTTTCTTGTTAGATTTGTTGTAAAGTCTTGTAGTTGTTTAGTTTTTTTGTTTGTTGTTAGTAATTTGTTGTTTGTTGTTTAGATTTGTATGAATAATATGTATAAAGATAGAAATAATTGAATTTTTTTCCGAGTTTTTCATCCCGCTATGGTGAAATCTGGAGGAAAAAAAATTTCCCCCATGGTTGGACAACCAAATCACACGTCCAACCATGGGGGAAAAAATTTTTTCCCCCAAGTCCCACCATGGTGGGACGTGTGATTTGGTTGTCCAACCATGGTGGGATTAAAATTCTGGAAATCCACCATGGTTGGACAACTATTTCACACGTCCAATCATGGTGAGATTTTCAGAATTTTCATCCCACCATGGTGGGACGTGTGATTTGGTTGTCCAACCATGGTGGAATTTTCATAATTTTAATCCTACCATGGTTGGTTTCCAAAAAAAAAAAAATATGCCCATGGTTTGAATTTTTTGATTAAAAGTCCGTCCATGGTTGCTCAAATTTTTTTTTTATAATTTGTTAATTAAGTTGATTAAATTAATTTGTTCGATGATAATATGTTTTTGGAATATTATTAACGCTTATTAGAATGTTTTAATTGTGTAATGCAGATGGGAGATCGAGGAAAGAGCGTTATGGTTCCCGAAGATCGTACGGTGAACCGTAGAGTCACGGCTTCAAAGCGTCGTGTTATTTTTCGGTGTAGTAGATCTAATCCTGTTAGTAGCGGTATTTCAGAGATGGAGAGGTTGGAGGAGGTAGGAGGTAGTGTTCCTCAGATTGGTCAGGGTTACGAGGAAGCGGAAGACGTTTATAGGGAAGATGAGATTGTTGACGAGCGTTTGGTGGACGACGAGTCGGAGGGCGAGGTGGATATTGTTCAGCGGTCCGTACCTTTTCGAGATCGGAGCTACCGTTGTCTCAGTGGTTAGCTCGGGACTCCTTTGGCCGCTATTCTAGGTTGGAGGATGGTTCGCAGAGGGAGTCGCGGAAGAAGCCGCGTAGCGACAGTGATTGGCTCCTTAGAGCCCCAGTTTCTGGTGGGCCCCGTAACATTTCGGTGTTACGCAGTTTTGGGGGGCATGTGGCATATAGTAGTTGGACCGAGACCGAGGAGGCTAATTCCTTTATTAAGTGCTACGAGAGGCTGAGTTATGTGGATGGGTTAGGGAGCATGGAGGTGCCGGCTGATGTTGTTAGGAGGTTTCAGCTGACTGGGTTGACTGGGTTGATGATGTGCTGCACGACAGCTTTGGATGAGAACCTTCTTAACGCTTTCATAGAGAGGTGGCAACCGGATACCAACACTTTTCATATGCCTTTCGGGGAGATCACCATTTCACTTCACGATGTGGAGGAGATTCTTGGGATCCGGCCTACTGGTACGAAGGTGTTTGTTCAGGGTACCTCCGCTGCCGGTTCTTCGAGGGAGGAATTGGGGTTGAAGATGGATGTGGCACAGTTTTTTGGCGAACCTCCCGGAGAGGTGGCACCACCGTTATATAAGGGTGGTGGTTTGTTGGTGTCAGCTTTGAGGGCTCATATCAAGGAAGGGACTGAGCATGACTCCCTCCGTGCTTATTTGTTATTGTTGTTGAGACAGACTTTGTTTGTGGACAAGTCTGGTGATAGGGTGTCAGCTCAGTTGTTACCCTTACTTGATGATCTGGAGCTGGTTGGAGAGTATGCTTGGGGTGCCGCTTGTTTGGCATATCTGTACCGGCAGCAAGGCATGGCATCGCGACGGGAGGTGCGCGGTGTTAGTGGGTGTCTGCCCTTGTTGCAGGCCTGGATTTACGAGTACTTCCCCCAGTGTCGGCCACACGCAGGAGATTATTTGGAGGGTAGGCCACGGGTCGATGCTTGGAGGCACGTTCCTCGGTTTAAGGGCGACCTTGACCATTTTCAGATGTGGCGTGTTAGGTTGGATGGGTTTTGCAGGGAGCAGGTTAGATTGACGCCTAATTGGACGCGTATGCCGAGTTCTTCGAGATATTCTCGCTAATCCGGCTATGTTCGATATCAGTCCATTATTGAGCCGTACCAGCCTGATCGGTGTATGCGCCAGTTTGGGTACATTCAGAGTTCAGACTATCCCAATGTCTATGCCTATCCCGTGTACCGAGTACCGTCCAGCGAAGAACGGTTATACTGTGGAGTTTGGCCAGGAGCCCGATAAGATGTGGGGCCACGACACTTCCGTGGTGAACTTCAAGAGTCGGTCTCGACGAGCTACGATACCTTTGGAGGTATCTCGAGACTATGAGAGATGGTACGATGATATTTCTCACCGATTCTTTTTTCCACCTTCGGATCGTCTTGAGTTTATGCATCCACCTTTTCACGCTGAGCCAGAGGTAGCCCTTGCACTTAGTCGGCATTTCTCAGATTTCTATCGTTTACCTACTCCGGAGATGCAGCAGCAGCAGTTAGATATTTTGTTTAGTCAGATGAGCATGTACTACGACACCCATGATCAGGGTAACTAGTACCGGATATTTATGCATTGTATTTGTTTTATTTGGTTTTTATGTAGTATTGACTTATCTTTTATTTATTTAGTTATTTGTTTTTATTGGTTTGTTGATTTATTTACTTTTATTTATATTATTGTACTGTTGTATTGGCCACAACATGAAAACCCTAAAATTTTCTCTATTTAAACCATTTACCCAACAAATTATTTCCACACAACTCACTATCTTCTCTCTACTCTTAAAATATATTACTCCTCTTATACTACACTTTAATCATGGTGATGACTAACATACAACTAGTGAATTATTATCAAAATAAAATTAATGAGATAGTTAACGAGTTTCCCTTACTATTCGACCGCCTTATGATTGTGTTGAATAATCATGTACTTAATAATTTCATTAGTCGTGGCAATCCTCCCCTATCTTCGCTTCAACTAATGCATGGACCTATTTACGGTCTCAACAACCCTTCCATTCATCCTAGGAACGTAACCGCAAGAGATGTCGTGTGCCATGAATATATGAGAGATCTGTCGTGTACTTAATAATGATAGGCTCGGAAAAGCTGCACGGCTACGGGATGTGCCATGAATATATGAGAGATCTGTCGTGTCTCAGGATCACTCTCATGCCACAGCAAATAATGTGCTTCAACCGCAAGAGCAAACAATTGTTGTGTCGTGTTTCTTCCACCCCTAAATTCCCGCCTCAGTTTCTTCGTCTCGTTATATATTTGATTATTTGACGGTTAAGGTTTAGCCGGCGTTCTTTGGTGAAGAGTGTTCTTTATGTCTTTTGGAAGCACACCGGCCTTAACCTGTTGCCTCACATACGCTTTCTCCTCGTCACCCAAAGCCGCAAAATGACGATCACCATCCTTGTAAACCACTTCCTCGTGATTGTGAAACCATTTACCCTCGGCGGTGATTATGTTCCAAACTGCACCGCTATCGTCACCTTGCCGAGGGTAGTTCTACACGGCTCGGATACGGAAAGTGCATCCACACTTATTCGACCTACGACGCTTCTCAGGATCATCAATTGGAGGAGGTCTACCATGCCTTGAACATCTAAAGTAAGATGCCAACAACCCGTCTTTTCTTCTGTTTTTTGACCCATTATTTGCTTTAACGAAAGCAAAACCATGATCCATTGCAATCATACTCGCCCAATTAAAGGCATCATCGCAGGTAACAAAACCGAACGTCGTATCAAAAAACGGATTGTAATCGGTGTTATTATTCCCAAATTTCTCAAACGAGTCATGTTCAATGCAAATACAGCGCTAATTAGATATTAAATAATTAATATATATTAGTAAATCATGATCTACATACGTAAAATGTTATTAATCCCCGCTATAGTAGAAGCTGTCTGAAATGCTTTTTCGAGTAGACGGTGGACGTTGTCCAATACCACGATTATCCCAAATGAGCGAAGCATTTCCAGACGAAGATGAACTAGATCGAAACAGGATATTATCCTCTTGGGTGTTATTATGTTTAAATTCCAGAAGTTGTATTTTGATACATACCAAGCTGACATAGTGGATAAGCTAACCCTCCCATCACTGGCTGGACCGGGAAGGACGCACCTCTGGTGTACCAGTTATCGTGCCGTAGCTTAGCACTGAGCTTAGGAAAGCTAGCACTGGTAAGGATCTTGTCATCCTTCTCGGAAAGGATCTTCCTAAATTCTCCATTTTGCCGAACGGGCTCTTACCAGAATTCTTATTCTTACTAGTAAGAATAAGAGATAGCCGGGGGAACTGGACTGTGGACCACGCTCTGCTTGACTAAATCTCCTGGCACAATAGGACTTCCACGATTCTCCTACCGCTAAACAGTATCCCACCCTAACTCGGGAAAGACTTCCTGATCCTTCTCCTAGCTGAGGATTTGTCAGGTCACTTCTGAGGGCACTTCCTCTTTGTCGAGCTTTAAATTGGTAGAAATTATCAAGCAGTACTCCCCAAAATTCCTTCTTTTTGCCATTGGACGTCCCAATTAAATTCATCATAACACTCATAATGATCAAGAATTTTCACGTGAAAAAGAAGATAAATCTTCAAGATTGGAGGAATCCTCAATCCATGCCTTCACCGTTTGGAGAAATCATATTTGTTGTATTATTGTTGACATTTAAGACATAAATTAATCTGCTTTGAAGTTCAGAATGTTATTAATGAAATGTTTGAAATAAATTAAAGAGGCCGGAAATCTGGTTGTTTCTGATGATGAAAAGTTTATGTTATGTGACTTTCCTTAGGGGCATTAATCTTGTATTTCTTTGGGGAGCTTGTTTTAAAAAATTTTTAATCTTTCCGGTGTTTTCGCAATTTAATTGCGCCACTCTTCTTTTCGGGCAACGCAACGGTAATCGCTCAACCAACATTCTTGGAAAACAATCGACCCGAGGGGCCGGAGGATAATTGGCGGAGTAGAACTAGTGGTTGAGGGGTGCTTTTATGATCCTAGCGCAACGGCTCCAGGCGCAACAGCAGGCACTAGTTTGACTTGGGGAGCGGCCATAACATACATACATACATACATACAGCAGGTTGACATACATACATACATAACTGGATCCAATTGGAACAGGACTTCTAGCGCCTTCATTTACTAGGGCTGTAACAGCTGGCTCTAGGTGTGAATCTTCTATCTTCCCTACTATAACACATAACATGCTAACGCCTTTTCTTCCGTCCCCGAAGCTGCTGTTCCAATTCCTGCCGCGGTCAGAGCTTCCACGGCGCCTCCTCCCACTGCTTGAGACCGAGGGACACTGTTGATGGCTCACCTGGGCCTGGTTAAAAGCATCAACTTCAACCTTATATCCGTCTTCGACTAGTTATTTTCTACTATGTTCAGGATCATGGGATCTTTTTCTATCAGATAGGAAGGGCTGTTGGAGGGACTGGCGCCGCCAATCTATTCTCCCCGGAAAAGCCACAGCCTCCGGTTTCCCGAGGCGCTCAGGAAAGCTGTCCAATCGGTCTAACCAATCCTGCACTTTTTTTCTTAGCGACTTCTCGCTCGGCGCCTAAAGCGCACTATGCTCCGCTTCAACAAATGAGAGTGCTCACACTGGAGTATCTATATTGGAATATGACGAAAGCTGCTAATACCCCGTAGGCTGAGGAGCAAAAGGAGGACGAAAGGGGAGTCGGCGTGGCGTAAAGTGAAGATTGCAGGAAGTATAGAAAAATTCCCTTCTGGGGTATTCCGAGGAAAAGAGATAAGCTACGCTTGGGTCATCCTAAGACTGAGGCAGGTAATCAGCATCATTTCCAGCAACGGATCCAGTCCCGGTAGACTTCTAGCTCATAGTTCAATTGGACATGTAGGTTATATTCGTACTGGGGTGGGTATCCAGTATATCGGTCGGTCGGTCGGTCGCGTGCGTGATCCATCAGCTCACCCCTTAGCACAGTATGTGAAGGGCTGGGCTTGTCTCGACGAATGGTCAAAATATGGTGCAGAAAAACCCAAATCGATATGAATGGCCCGCTCTAACCGAGATCTTTGGAGATGTTATCGACATAAGAGATGTCGTTTCTAGTCTATCTCTTTCTATTTCCAATCTATTTGCGGATGAACAAAAATCGTGAGAAAGCCCCGAAAGAATTCTGGTAAGAGCCCGTTCGGCAACAAAGGAAATTTAGCTCATTTTCTGTTGTTCACTAGCACCTTGAATGAGAGAATGCACCCTAGGATTGGACCTTTTTAAATTGATTGGTCGCACCCATCTTAGGCAAGCTATCAATTGAGCCAGCTTAACAAGAGCGGAGTCGTTTACAGCTATCTTCTCTACCTAATCTACTGCTGAATCAGGAAGGGACGCGGATACCTCCGGCAAGCAAGCTTGTTGGATACGAAAATAACGGGACAATTTGGATTCAATTGTCAACTGCTCCTATCGGAAATCGGGGGTGGAAGTTCCCTCGGTTCGGGCGGCTAGGGCGTCAAGAAACGTCGCGATGAACAACGGACAGATCAGGAAGAAGAGGATCCTACACGTGAATGCTAACTTATGAGGTTTCCTTCGCAAAGACGACTTGCCTCATAAAGAAGTCGGTCTATTCCCTTGCCTACGAAAGGAAATAAGCTCGCTTGCCAGCAATGATTTGGGCAGACCTCAACAAAGATCGGAAGAAGCCCAAGGGCTCCACTCAGGGGGGTGCAGACACACCTGCGCGGCTTATCAAATTCATACTAGCCAGTCTCCATTCATATCATACTAGCCAGTGACAGCTTTCCTAAGGCATTATATCTCAATGAAATATTCTTTTCTTTTTTCTTCTTCCCTCCAGACAGCTTCAGAGAAAAACTTACAGTTTCTCGGGGATTTTGCCGGTGATCTGATTTTACTAGTGAACAGGCCTTTTCAAATGCCCACTTTGCAAAAAGAAACGAGTCGAAAAAAGGAAGCCCCTATACCAGCGAACTACGTACCTTTCTTTGACTCGAATGTCCTACCACGAGGCATGGGCACAGTGTCTGCCGAAGGGCTTCGCGCCTCACCTTTTAAGCTTAGCTTCCAGGATAGCCTGCCTGTAATAGAAAGACCCCCTTGGCATCCATCTCTTCGAGGGCCAACCCCAAAAGGCGTAAAGGCCGTAAGTCGGGGAGCGGCCATAACATACATACATACATACATACAGCAGGCATACATACATACATACATACATACATACATACATATCATACTAGCCTGCCTGTGACAGCATTATAGCTTTCCTAAGGCAGCTAGCAAGTCAACCTCCCAATTTGGGAATTCACTTGGGATGTGACCTCTCTTGTTCATTGAGATATGAGATGGTTTCCTTATTAGAATGCTTTTCTCTAACAGGCGCAACAGCAGCCACTAGTTTGACGCCATAATTTACAAGAACATTCTGTAGTCTTAGTAAGAGGGGGCGAATAATGGTTGAAAAGAGTGGTCCCACTCAGACGTCGCTCGCTTCTTTTGGGGGTTTTGCCTGCCCATTCGTTTCCTATGCTTAAAAAGCCACCAAATACGGATACACCCCCATGAGCTTTTGCAAGGTGGGTTAGCCCCTTTCTCTAGTTCCTAGATCAGCGATAAAGCAAGGAAGTGAAGTAGACGAGGTCTATTCGCCCGGCAGTTTCAGGTTTCGGTCTGGACCTGGGGATGTGAAGTATCCAGTGGGGCCCAGATGGGTAGGGATCACGGAAGTCTGAGCCAAGTTCCGCTTAAGCTTCTCCGGTTTGGGGGATTAATTGAGTAGCAGAATCCGTATTTATTCAGCAAAACATTCACGTCTTTTTTGCATTCTTTGCAATTTCTGCCTTTTTAAAGGGGATTCTTTTCTTAATGAAGTTTACATTAAAGAGGATATTGGAAAAAAGAGGAAAAGTAAGCCAAAAAGACGGGTTTAAGAACCTCTTTGCCTACTTTTTCACTCAAAAGTTGGAATGCAGTGGTATTTCTAAAAGAGGAGAACGATCTGATTATAAAAAACGATATCAACTCACTATGGTCAGATGAAGAACTGGATGTCATGGATCATGGCCAGACATCCATTTCACACGTCCCACCATGGTCAGACGTGTGAAATGGAGGTCTGACCATGGCCAAACACCCATTTCACACGTCTGACCATGGTAGGACGTGTGAAATGGAGGTCTGACCATGGCCAGACATCCATTTCACACGTCTGACCATGGTGGGACGTGTGAAATGGATGTCTGGCCATGGTCAGACCTCCATTTCACACGTCCCACCATGGTCAGACGTGTGAAATGGATGTCTGGCCATGGTCCATGACATCCAGTTCTTCATCTGACCATGGTATTGTTTCCTAATTATTTTTGAAAAAACCGCAATTGAATTTTAACTAACTAAGACGTTACGTAAATCAATTAAGTTAGATAAGTATAAACAAACAATTAACGGATTCCGGGAAAAAAAAATTGACAAACGTAAAATTTGATTAATATGTTTACATACCGAAGAGTGTTCGTCCGCCATGATAATCGACTTAGGAAAATTGTTGTTGTTGGATTTAGTCAAATTGTTGTTCTTGTAAGATTTTAATTTTTTAAGTTCAATTTAGTTGTTTTGATTTTAGGAGAATTAGAGAAGAGAGAGATAGAGAGTATAATTGAATAAGAGCAATTTCGTCTTTCTTAATGAAAACGTCGTCGATGTTTCCTAAAACGTCGTCGATGTTTACCAGCCGCCATAAATAATCATAGATAGAATACTTGATCAATTTATTTCACTCATTTTTTATCTTAACTTTTTTGAAGGCGAGATTTTTAAACGCGGATAAACAAATGAGTATGATGAGCAAACTAATACAAACAAGTTAATTAGTTGTAGTTGATGGATTATTGTTTTTGGTGAACACCTTCTGTCTATCCCGCCCACGTCAACAAAAGAACACAAATGCTATTAGTAGAATACTAGAATAGTTTGGTACGAAAATTGACATAACATGGAATCAAGTGAATGTCCTCATTGAATGTTTGTTCATGGGACACCGCACATATACGAGACAATTATCGAAAATTGCTACTTCATCTGTAAAGTAAGTGTAAACTATTCAGTGGGAAAGATTAAGTTGTTATTTCACAAATATTTATAATAGTACAAATGTTGGCTTGTTGCTTGTTAAGGAATTGAAAGGAACTTGCTAGTAGCCACCTTAGTTATTCAACATCAACGAAATATGTGAGCTCGACAGATGCAAATAGCAATGATTTTAAAGTAATAAGATAAAAAAAGGGTAAAGAATATTCATAATCTTGAAAAGACAAAAACTAAAATAAATATGTGTTTGGATATGACCTGAATCTGGTTTATGTGACTACTTTAACACATGATTAGATTTAATAGTAAATACAATAATGTTAGATGGTATAGCGGCTTTGTGTCACGGTCCGGAACTTTGAGTCGGGACGTGGTGCACACTTTAGTTTAATTTCGCAACAAGAGTGCAAGCGAGAGCGTCAAGCCAGGGGCGGACGCAGAATTTGAGGAACGGGTAGGCACTTTAAGAGAAACAAAAAAATACTGACAACTTCAAACATAAAAATTCCAATGTCGTCATTACATAATAATATAATTACAAAGAAAATATCTAAGGCAAATCTAAAGACACCCGACGAGGATTCATATCTTGAAAGCGCCTAATAACATCATAATCACTAACTTGTGCAAAAAAATCTCTCTCAATATAAGGGAGTGGTCTTTTGTGACTTTCGATCTCGATTCCAAAAGTATGATAAACTTTTAGTTTTCATTAAGTATAAACCTATCAACAAAGTTGCAAAAAATCTTACAAATTACTCAATAATTCAACAATTCATCTATTAAACAAGTATAATTAACCCAAATACAACACTAATTTACTACAAATTCAACACTAAACATGTTTAATTAACCCAAATCCAGATATTACAAATACAAAGGAGAGATAGATTTAGGGTTTGAGAAAATTTAAACAATTACTCAATCCAATGATTCAAACTATTATAATTATACAAATATACTACAAATATAACCCTAATATGTCTAGCCGAAGATACATACTTCAATAATCGAATCTATTTAGTAAAAATTGAAGAAATTAAAGATTTGGGGAAAGTAGAAAATTGAAAACCCTTACTTGAGAGAAAAACGTGGTGGTGTACTGCAGTACAGGTGTCTCTGGCGACTCGGCAAGGACCTCCGGCGTGGTGGTCGAAGGCAGGTGCGATGCCCAGTGGTGGTGTCGCTGTAGCTTGTAGGTGTTGTGGTGTTGTTGCTGTGTTGTTTTGTTATGTGGTTAAGAGTCAAGTGTTTCAGGCTTTCAGCGTTTTTCTTTAATTTTAAGTTTTTTTTTTTTCACGTGTAGGCACGTGCCTACCCTGTACTACCCCCTAATCCGCCCCTGCGTCAAGCACTAGTGTTTATCACGCACTAAGCATTCGTAATCGGTCTCGGGTTGTGTGTGTCGGGATCCTAGTCTCGATCATCAACGCTCGGCAGACACATATTCGTAAGTAAGAACGAAGGCAACAATTCATAAGAACACGAGACTTAATATGAAAGCAATTGATGGGAAGTATATTGAGTGACTAGTACTCCCCATAGAGGGTTTTTTGATAGTTTCAGTCCTGTAGCAGAAAACATTACATATGCAGAATAGCGATACGTTTTTTAAACACCTAGAAATGTATCTTAAACATAAAATCTAGCTCCAAGATTCGACACGCAGGAAGTAATCTTGGAGTACTACATGAAAATAGAAACATAAACGAAAATACATGAAAGCATAAAGAAAATCTATGAGGTCGAAGTGGACGGACCGCGCGCGCATATTTTCTTATTTCGCGGGTCTTTAGACTCTCCCCTACCTAATCTGTTGTCGTCCTCGACAACGCGAAATCAGCAGGGCTTTGCTCACTCGGCAAATGTTATTAAAACATAACAAATGCAGAATAGCGATACGTTTTCTAAACACCTAGAAACGTATCTTAAACATAAAATCTAGCTCCAAGATTCGACACGCAGGAAGTAATCTTGGAGTACTACATAAAATTAAAACATAAACGAAAATACATGAAAGCATAAAGAAAATCTACGAGGTTGAAGTGGGCGGACCGCGCGCGCATATTTTCTAGTTTCGCAGGTCCTTAGACTCTCCCCCACCTAATCTGTTGCCGTCCTCGACAACGCTTGAAATCAGCAAGGCTTTGCTCACTCGGCAGATGTAATTAGAAGTTGGTTGGAACGGATGTTGGCACGCTTGCTCTTGTTGTGGGCTGGATCTTCAGGGTCTGGATGGTACAACGTTAAGCAGCTCACATGAAAGACTGGGTGACTCTTCATCCAGCCGGATCGTTCAAGCTTGTAGGTCACCTCCCCAATCCGCTTTGTCACTTGAATGTGACCTTCATACTTCCGCACAAGTCGTTTGTCGCGCCCCGGAGGAATCACATCTGCTCCTTGTTCAGCTTCAATTCACCATGACCATGTCACCCACGTTAAACTCGCGGGGTCTTCTGTTTTCATCGCCCATTTCTTCATGTGGCGAGACGCCTTCTCCAAGTAAGCTCGGGCAATTTCTGCATTCACATTCCACTCTTTTGCAAACTCATGTGCTTTCTTCGTCCGACCATCATAAGTATCTGCAACTCTCGGAGGCAATAGTGGCATCTGACCTGTAACAAGCTCAAACGGGCTCTTGTTGGAAGAGGAGCTCGTTTGAACATTAAAACAGAACTGGGCAACATCAAGGAGTCGCACCCACTCTATTTGAGTTGTGCCAACAAAATGTCTTAAGTATTCCTCCAACATGATATTGAAGCGCTCGGTCTGGCCATCGATTTGTAGATGGTAACTTGAGGCCATCCGAAGATTCGACCCCAATAACTTGAACAACTCTCCTCAAAATAGTCCCGTGAAGCGTGGGTCGCGATCACTGACTATGCTTTGAGGTAGCCCCCAATACTTTACAACTTGTCTGAAGAACATAGTAGTTGTTTCTTCGGCACTACAAGCCTTGGGCAATGGAATGAACGTCGCATATTTTGAGAATCGATCCACAATGACAAGGATCACACTTAATGCGCCTACCTTCGGCAACCCATCTATGAAGTCCATTGAGATACTCTCCCATGGACGTGTTGGCATTGGCAACGAGTTTAGCAACCCTCCCGGCTTTTGTTTCTCTCCTTGTCTTGTTGGGAAATGATACAAGTCTTGGTGTATTTTATCACATCATCCTTCATTTATGGCCAATAGTAGCTCCTCTTTAGTAGGCATAAGGTTCTCTTCCATCCCGGATGTCCCGCCCACAAGGTGTCATGGCACTCTTTCATAAGAATCCTTTGTAATCCCACCGCTTTTGGGACGAAAATCCGATGTCCCATTATGAATAGAAGTCCATCTTCCATCCAAAATTTCCGAGTTTTCCCCTCCAAGACCAATTGTTTTAGAGTCCGAGTTGTTGGGTCTTCGTCGAGGTGTTCTTTCGTCTTGGCTCGAATATCCGTAGCTACTGTGGTAGTAGACAAGTGAGCAATCATCTGAAGTACGGAGAGGTCACACATGCGGCTTAGGGCATCGTCAACCCTATTCGCTGCTCCTGGTCAGTACCTGAATTTCACATCAAACTCCGCCAACAATTCCTGCCATCTAGCTCGTCGGATGTTGAGTTTGGGCTAAGTTAAGAAGTGGGATGTTGCAGTATTATCGGTCTTGACAATGAATTTCGAACCCAAGAGGTAGTGTCTCCATCCCCTTAGGCAATGGACAATGGCTAAGAGCTCCTTCTCTTGGGCAGCATATCGCATCTCGGCCCCATTTAACTTCCTACTCTCGAAGGCCACTGGGTGACCATCCTGGAGAAGTACCGTTCCGAGGTCATAATATGAGACGCTCGTCTCAACTTCAAAAGGCTTCGTGATGTCTGGTAAAGCTAAGATCGGTTCCCCTGACCACGGCTTCCTTAAGGCTCTCAAAGGCTCTCCTTCTGTCGACAGACCATTCCCACCCAACATTGTTTTTTAGCAAATCGGTCAGCGGGGTGGCTATTTTTGAGTACTCTCGAATGAATCTTCGTTAATAGTTCGCTAGCCCTAAAAATGAGCGGAGCTCAAACACATTCTTAGGGCCGCCCCAATCCTTGATAACATCAATCTTCTTTGGGTCTATCTTAAGTCTTCATTTCCCCACAACGTGACCAAAGAAGTTTACTTCAGGTCTGGCGAATTCACACTTCTCTTTCTTGACAAACAAGTGGTTATCCTGGAGTTTCGCGAACACAAGTCTCGGGTGTTCTTCATGCTCGGTTAATGAGCGGCTATATATCACGATGTCGTCCAGGTAGACTACCACAAATTTGTCTAAGTACTCGTGAAACACATGATTCATCAAGGTGCAAAATGTTGCTGGTGCGTTGGTCAAGCTGAAAGGCATGACCAACCATTCAAACAATCCATATCTCGTCACGCAAGCCGTCTTTGGCTCATCTCCTTCGACAATCCGAACTTGATGATAACCAGGTCTCAGATCTAACTTGGTAAAATACACAGCGCCCTGTAGTTGATCAAATAAGTCAGCTACCAAGGGAATGGGATATCGATTCCTTACCGTCAATTTGTTTAAGGCTCGGTAGTCGATACACAGTCTGAGACTACCGACCTGCTACTTTTGAAAAAGTACTGGAGCTCCAAATGGGGCTTTGGAAGGTCGAATCGACCTTGAGCGAGGCAAATCATCCGGTTGCTTCTGCAATTCAGCTAACTCTAGAGGTTCCATCCTATAAGGCCCTCGAGCGGGAGGTCTTGTGTCTGGCAGTAACTCAATTTGGTGGTCTACCGAGCGGCGAGGCGGTAGATTCATAGGTAATTGATCAGGCATCAAATCGTTGTTTTCATCCAGTACTCTCCTTACCTGCGGCTGTTGGAGTAAGTGTCCTCCACAATAGTGCATTTATATAATAAATCTCATTTGGAATATAAGTGGCATGATTAGTATATTTTGATACTCCACGTCAGTTGATTAACGTAATCGGTAACGCTCGGCTGACTAGAGTTTGACGTTATTGTCGTATGACGGCGGTGATCAACTTATCCCTTTAGGTCACACCTATAGGATGAGACCCAAATAGAATACTAATTATTTGTATGCAATACAGTTTAATTAGAGCATTACATATATTTGATATGTACGTTTAGTTACGAGAGTTATTTATTGGAAATTGAGTTAGGAACTCATTCCACTTAAGTTTATTAGTCAATTATACTATAACTGACTGAATAAATTTTACGTCTTATTTTAATACGATTAAATAAGATTTAATTTAATGATTAATCGTTAATTCATTAAATTAGTTGAGGTTATGCAAATATTTTGAGGTAGAGGTAATTAGTTAATTATATTTACAAGGAGTTGTAAAATAAATTAACTGGGCATTGTGGGACCCATTATATATTGATATAATGGTAAAATATCACTTAAAAGTTAAGTACATATTGTTTATTAATTTGTATCATATAATTGTTATATGATCAAATTAACACTTAATTATACAAGATAATTAAACATATGATTAAAAGTATTTGTGGGACAAATATCAAAAATCAATATGGACTACATTTCACCATGTGGACCGAAATTGTAGTGGAAAAACACAATGATGATTGTTCATTTCTTGTATCATACTACAACATATTGATTATGACAAGTTATGACATGAACATGATTATAATCAATCCTACACTCTACCATCTTACACAAAGAATAAAATGAGCAAAATGGAGCCCTCTTGGAGCTTATGAGGACCGGCCATATTGGCTTAAATAGAGCAAAAAGTTGTTCAATTTTTTACTACTTCATTATGCTTATTTTTTTCTTCTTTCTAAAACCTCCAACTTCTCTCTAAAACTCACATGCAAACTAATATTCATACATATTACTAGAGTAGTAATATACAAATATTAGTAGTATTATGTCTTACTTATTATCTAGTTAATAATAAGGTAAGATTATTTGGGTTTAATCTTGGGTGCAACAAGAAGGAGACCTTCTACTTTGGAGGTTGTTTTATGGAGGATCATTCATTAATTTCATGCTCAAGAACAATAAGAAGGAGTTCTTATTGTGCCCATATTGAACCGAAAAATCTCTATGTAAGGATGTTTTGGTCTTATCTTTTCTTTTATGCTTTTATATTTGCATGCATGATAACTAGATCCTAAATCATTAACTTAATGTAATTTAATGAATTAATTAGAGGAGTCTAATTAAAGGTCTAGGACTTTCATGTGGTATCAAAGCTCAATTGTTACATGCATGTCGATTTTAAGCATTAAAATCGAGTTATACGATAACTTGGGTAAAATTGAAAATTTGTGTTAAAAATTGGTTTGCACAAAATTTTTGATTTTCATGCATACCTACAGACCTCAAAATGGTTGTGGTCAAATTTGGTGATTTTATGGATTAATTTGCTATTTATTTTGATTTATGGCCTTTAAATCATGTTAATATGCATGTTTTATGTTAAAAGTTAACTAAAAATAGTTTCATGTTGATTCTGGCCATGAAATTTTGATATCATCTCACATGTATGTTGTAAATACTGTATGTAAAATTTCGTGACTTTTAATTAAGTTTTGCATGATGATTGATTTTTATAAGATAAAAGTCAATAAAGTGAGATTATTATGATCATAAAATTGAAACGTCCTTTTATTGTCTTGAAAATTTTTGGCACATTTTATAATCTTATTTATATCATCTTGGTGAAATTTTATAATTTGTTTCACTATTTTACTATATTTAATGGTTTTTATTTGATAAAACCGTTGAATATTAAGTTATTTGTTCATAAAATTTATTCAAATTTTTTGGGCAAATGTTTCTGGTTTTTAGAGTTCCTGGAAAGTTTCCAGAATGTACAAAATTTTTGTTTCAAATTTTTATGATTTTTATATTTTATCTTGGGTTTATTTCATAAATGATATGATTAAACCTCTATATTTAGCAAATACGATCAATTCGAACTAATTAAATACAAACAAAGTTAGTGGGGACTAATTTTGAGTTCTAAATCAGTTTAGATAATTAGTTTGAGCTTAAACACGATTTAAGTGTTGATTATTGATTTTTAATGGTTAAAAAATCGATAAAATCCATAAAACCGAGCTTGAATAAGCATGATAAGTGTTAAGGGCGATTTTGGTATGATTTTTACAGCATTTTATTTATGTTGTTATTGTTGAATGAATGAATGTCATTTGTTTAATTTTTAATGCAAGTTGTACCTAGTATGGCCTAGATTATTTTAATCGGTATTACCCGTAATGTAAGGGAATACCGATTCGGTTGTAATTTTATTTGCGATCTCGTATCGCCGTTTGTAATAATTTAATTTAATTTTTTAGATCAAATGTATATTAGGAATTTTATTTGTATCTTTTTGTAATTAATTATTATGAAGACGAAGATTCCCGAAGTCTGTGTTCCAAAAGACGGTGCCTTTTTGAAGTATATTCATGAAGAGGCAAGGGGCCAAGGATTTGGTTTCCGATTTTGTAATCTTCTAGTTAATTAGATTAGCTAGGTGGCCATACTAGGATTTATTATTTGCTTGCTTTATTTTTCCGCTCATGCCAAAATCGCCGACATGCATTTTATTTCGCGATTGTCAATTCAAAGTTATTCAAAATTCACCGACTTAGTTTGCTTATAGGGAATTAATAACTAAATTGACAAGACCTCTCACACAACTTAAAAAAAAATTGAGATTTAGCCTTACCAATTGAAGCACCTATGAACCCCGTGTTCATTAGGGCTACCACGCTCGTGGGTCCCTTTTTACCTCGGGTAAGTAGGGTGATGCGATCACAAGCCAAAATTGGATTGGACTCAACGAGATAAGCGTTATCTTGGGACTAGGAGATGGATTTAGTTGAAATCTGTCAACCAAGAGTTCTATGTGTAGAATTAGTCAAGTATTGACTTACCATTTTTTTAGATAAAGGTAGCATGCGATGACTATTTTTGTCTACAGATGGGTCTTGGAATCACTTATGTAATTTCGTGAGGGGTCATTATATGAGTGACTTGTTTAAAATTGTTTTACAAGTAAATTATCTTTTAAGCAATGAATGTTTATTTTTCGATGAGATTTATTTTATACGCGCAAATGACAAATATTTTATCCTTCTATGAACTTGTAAATCCGTTCAATCGTGGAAAGGGTTTCCATTATTTTATACGGTAATATTTTGATTGTGATATCCGTTTAAACCACCGTAGCTAAAGACAAAATGAATTTTATCTTTTGATCCTCATATTCACCATTGCAAATGTCTCTTATGAATAGTAAATGAATACGTCACACTTAGTAAAAAAACGTTTTGATTTTTAGTGACGTCTTCTCATAACAATGGTACATCAATTTTTTCGCTCCAACGAAAATATTTTAATTTTTTGGTATGTCGTCATAATGCTCCTTATCGAGGCTTACCTCAGAAGAGGCCAAATCAGTTGGGACGACTAGGTCAATCGATTTATTTAAAATCGTGAATTACCAAATACCGTAGTCACTTCATGAAAGGTTTGTCCTTTTGAAGGTAAAACCATGAATGAAATGAAGAATAGTCTTCACAATAATTCTAAAATACTTGTCTAAGTAGAGATTCATGAAAGTGAGTGGGAGCACTAAGAATGATGTTTATATTCTTAATTGTTAAGACGAGGTTCAAGAGTAGGTTGGCACGCGTTTGGCACAAGGCAAGGGAAAAAGGCAAGACTATTTTGAATAGTAAAGTCAAAACCCAAGCAAGGTGTCGAACCCAACTTTTGACGATTCTATTTTACAGTGTAGGACACAAGAAAAGAATCTGCCCCAAGTTTTTTTAAAGAGTTAGAAATTGGGTGTACTATTTTCACCCATAATATCTATATGATCGACATTTATTTTGCTAAAGGCAGTTTTTGGGTATTAGATACCTATTATGGTTTTCATCAATGTATTCAATGCATATAATAATGATTCGTGCAACGACTAACCATGATTAAATGTCGACCTACAAAGAAAATATAACTATTGTAGTTTTATTTCTATAGAAACATATAAAAGTTATAATGTGATCAATCTAGTTTTGGATTTAGAGGTATACTTTAATAAACGTTATTATGTACATGACCTCTAAATAAAGAATATAGTATCCACTTTAGTGTACGACACAAGTGTTTCACTTTTGTGAATGGAACAAGCGTTGTATCTTTTTATGCCTTTACTTGGTCCATGGTTTTAACCATACCAATCAAAGGTAATTATATTCTTGACCTAAACTAGAAATTACTTGTCATATAGATTGTAAAAGGCTCAAAATTGGTGACCCTAATCTAATCTTAATTTTGGATTGTGTAGCACATTAAGAGGCTAGTATTGACAACTATCCCTAAACCATCTGATTTTGAATCTTATGGTGCGTGCGAATCTTGTATTCAAGGCAAGATGATTCGTGCCCTTTTATTTAAAAGGAAATCGAACTAGTGAGTTATTGGCCCTATTACATTAGAATATGCGTGGTCCAATAACAAACACAACCAGAGATGGTTATGACTATTTCACTTTATTTACCAACGATTTAAGTAGATATTATATTTGATTCTACTTAATGAGGTACTATGAGAAATCTTTGAAAAGTTCAAAGAGCTTCAATGTGAAGTAGTTAATCACCAAGAGTATTAGATCAGGGACTTACGACTAAAATTGTAACTATAAATATCTAAGTATTGACTTTAATTTTCACCAAAAGTATTGTGAAATAGTTTCACGAGTTAACTTCTCTAACACACATTATGAGATAAGGTGTTGTTAAATAGAGAAACAGAACCTTATACGATATGGTTTTGTCTTTATCAAGTAAAAATGAGCCATTTGACTAACCTTGGGATCTTAATATTTTTGTCTGCTATTTCTTTTCCCAACATATTAAAGCACATTTATAACAGTCTGATTTCATTACATATACGATATGGGTGGGTAGCGTACCTAATTTGTAAGTTATTCGAATGAAACAAGTGCTCAATAATCCTACATTGACCACGAGAACAAAGCGTTTGTGACTCGTGATGCTGTCTTTCAATAAAATACGATTATTTCTTGATAAGACAGAGTGGGAGAAAATGTTTCAAGAGCCACAAACTGCGCATATGGTCCGGAAAAAGTTTCCTCATTGCTTGTTCAGTAGTAGTTTCTTCGGAACCTAAGAGGTCAGGTGGAATTTTATCACTCCTTAATAGTGATGAATTCTAATCCGCGACTTATAAAAGACTGTTTCTAATCCCAACTTCTTGCTATGGCTTAGAGTCATGCGATTTGTAATGGACTCCATGCATGATGGTCAGGTATATGACCTGGTAAATTTTACTTGAAGAAGTACGACCTCTTCAATGTAAATTGATTTTTTAAGATCGAATTTTGTATGGATGAACATTAAAATGTTTTCAAAGATAAATTGGTAGGCAAAGAGTTTTGCACCAACCTTAATTCTTTGATCCATTCGAATATACTTAGCGATTACAGCATATCATAATAGTATGATGTCAAATGGACCTCAAGAACCACTTTCTTGAATACGATTCTAGAAGAGGTAGTATATTTTATATTCACCTGTGGGTTCGTAGATCCTAACTATCCTAAGTAATTTGCAAGCTTAAGAAGAAGTCTTAAGTAAGCACTAAAGAATTGGAATTAGTGTGTCAATCATGTTGTAAAATTTTCTCGATATCTCGAGGAATTATGTTTATACATGAAGTTAAGTGGGAGTAATGTGGTGTGCATCAGTCTTATATGTGGAGACATATTGATCATTTTAGATGATGGAATATTTTGAAGAAGTAGAATACATCTTTTAGATATCTGAATTTATGAAGATAAATCTAAAAGGATATTAGCATTAAGTCAAAATTCTTTTAGATAGCCGAAAGGGAGGCGGACCTTGGTTGCAAATGTTGAACATGGTTTCCATTGCTTTAAATTTTTCTTTCATTATCCGGACTTCCTCATCCCTTTCGGCGTTTTTTCTTCTTTCTTCGTCAAGTTGGGCTTGGAGTTTACCTACGACTCCCGGCTCGTAAGTTTGTCTTGAGCTAGAAGGCATCCTTGCCCTTGGAGCTTCGTAGAATACATCCTTAGCCGAGCCAATTCCGTACACACTCCCCTTCTTGAAACCCTTAACCAAGTCGAACCAAATCTCGTTATCGGGCTTCTCGGGTTGCCTGGCTTTCTCGGCCAAAAATGATTCCTACAAAATATAAACATTATGATTAAAAATAGCTACAAAATTTGTTAAACATTCAAAAAAATGAACTTATTGTAAAAATCCAAAAATGGTTTGAAACTTACATATAGTTTATTATCTTTTGGCTTAATCCAATATCTTCTATTGTCTTGGAGTCGGGAATGGGTGTCAAGGAAGAGCTCCGGAGCCGTGGGCATGTTACCTTTTTTCTTCTTGCCCTTCTAAAAGAAGAAATTAAAGACTTGTATAAGAAGATTTTAATAATAAAAAGAATTTAAGTTATAATTTTCAAATGGACGAAAAAGTGGATTAATAAAATGTAAACTTACACCCAAAACTAGGTCCAAGAAAGATCGAGATCCTCCGTGATGTGAAGGCTCAGCCGCTCCATCTTTCTTTCCTCCTCTTTTATTTATAGATGCTTGGGCCGACTTAGCCTGAAACTCCGGAGTATCACGATATTTAAGCATTTTTTCATATGCACCACCTACAATTTAAATTAGTATTATAAAATATCAAACAATTGTGTTAAATTATAACTATATACAAATAACAAAAAAATTAAATACCTCTCATATGCTCCGGCTCCTTCTTCCTCTTGGCAACCTTATACATGCTGTCCCTTAACCGTCTAGTGCATGTCTCATTGTACCTTTGACGTACAATATACTCTAATCCCGCCGCCCAGTCAAATGTTTTCTACAATTTAAAAGGTAAGTATTAGTAAAATAAATTATTAATTGAAATTATAATAATATACTCCCTCCGATTTTGAGTGTTCTTCCCCTTCATCTAATATATGTGAGGAGTATTATATTGAAAGGGGAAGAACACTCAAAATAGGAGGGAGTAATAAATTATAAACAAAAATATACCCTAAACTTATTGAACCATTCCTCTTTTTGTGTGGATGTAGCCTTTGTCCAACAAGTAGAAGCAACCCCCGTCATCTTCATCTTTGTACTTTGAGTACAAACTCGTACAGCCTTTTGAGACGAAAACCTGAAATATATATATATATATATATATATATATATATATATATATATATATATATATATATATATATATATAGAAGTGGGATCCGGTGAGTTCACCTAAATATTTGAGTCCATGAGTCCTAATTATATGATGACACGTGGCACTAAACAAAATCAGAAATTACACCCAAAACAACTGAAATAACAAAATTCTATTACACGCACAACCCAAAACCCAAAAAAACTTTCTCTCTCTTCAATTTCAAAACCCAAAAAACCATCCATATTCGCGCATTTCTACTAGAATTTCAACTGCATTTCTACTAGAATTCAACTGTATTTCTACTAGAATTCAACTCCATTCACCAATTTGTGATCATAATCGTTGAGGTAAGTTCTATTTTAGTATTTTTCTCAGTTTTTTCCAATTATAATCGATTTTCATTAATTATTATAGTGAATTTTGGTGATTTCGTCCATATTTCGTCCATATAGTGAAACCTAGTAGAAATTTGGTCTAAATCGTTTCATTAATGCTGATTTTTTGCGAAAATGATGTTTATATAGTGATTTTGAAGATTTTCGTAAGAATTAATTAGGTTTTTCGATTTAATTCGACGAATTGAAGAAAAACTAGATTTAATTTCATAAATTAGGTTTAATTGAATAAATTAGGGTTGTAATTGCATAATTCTGGAAATTAGAGTTTAATTCTGGATATTGTTGTTGTATAAATGTGATATTGTTGTTGTATAAATGTGATATTGTTGATGTATATATGTGATATTGTTGTTGTATAAGTTTCTTCCTCTTTGGCTCTTAGGTACATGGTGGATATTGCATCTCAGCGTTTAGTTGATTTGGCATTTATGATATTGTTTTGTATACAAAGTGATATTGTTTTCTATGCAGTGTGATATTGTTTTCTATGCTGATTTTTACATAAATGTGATATTGCACAGCTTAAATAAAGTATTTTCATTTCTTAAACTTAAGTATATTTTTTTCACAATAACAATATCACACATTATGAAAAACAATATCACACGTTATGAACAACAATATCACTTTTATATACACTTTTATTATACTATGATATTGATTGATAGAAATGTGTTGTTTGTATATTGTGATTTAATAGTTTGTTACTTTTAATGCAGTCATTAATTATCAAACAACATGAAGTTGATAATTGCACACACAGAGGAGCCTATCAAAACGAAGGATGATGGTGACGAAACATTAAAAGTAATGCAGACTGCAATTGTAAATAAACAAAAGAGGAAGAAACCACAACCAGTAAATAATGAGGAAGAGGAGGAAACACCAGCTAAGAAGTTGAAGTCTGCCAAAAAAAAGAATAGCAAAGATGAAAAGAAAATGACTCTGGTGAAAGAAAAAGAAATTATAGAGCAGCCTGAGTTGAAAAATAAAAAAGCAAAACCAATTCAGACGAAGTGTAGGCCGGGGCAGTTGGTTGAGTTGATTGACGGACTTACTGATGGCCAAAAGAAAGCTGTTATTGAAATAGGATTTGGAGGCTTGTTGCATTTAAAAGTGACTAAAATTCCACATGGAATTATGCATTTGATTTTAAAGGCCTTCGACCATACATGCGACATGTTTAGAACAAAGAAGATGGAGTTTCTTTTGACGAAAGATGATGTCTATGACATCTTTCAGCTACCTAGAGGAGGAAAGCAGGTAGTGCTTGCGCAAACAGGTAACACGGTTGCTGTGACGGACACCAAACTGAAAAATGAATGGAGGTTAAAGTTTGGTGTACAGTGTACATCCGATCCAATTTTGGTAAGTAGAGTCTTTGAAAGACTAAAGCAGTGCAAGGAGCATGGAGATGAGTTCAGACGAATGTTTGTGATGTTTAGCTTGTCCGTTTTCTTGGCACCGACTTCAAATAAAACACTTGATTTGAAGTTGGTGAAGGCTGTTGAGAATGTTGAGAGCATCCCCAAGTACGATTGGTGTGACTATGTTTTCAGGGAGATGGTCATATCTATTAGGGTGTGCAAACAAGGTGGAAAAACGTTAATCAGCGGGTGTATCCTGGTTGTTATGCTGGCCTATTTCTATCGGTTTGATTTCAGAGGGAATGTTTTGGCACACACCCTACCCCTTATCAAGCATTGGAATGATAAGGACTTGTTGAAAAGGGTGGGTGATGAGAATAAGACTGGACGATTGGGAAGTGCGCCAATCTCGAAGATTGAGTACCCCATTAGTCGGAATCAACAAGGTAACCTAAATATGCATGTTTGTTTATTACTATGTAATTTTGAATATCATAGAAAATATTCTTTGATATCTACTATACAAAAGTGTATATAAAAAGTGATATTGTTGTTCATAACGTGTGATATTTTTTTCCATGATGTGTGATATTGTTATTGTGAAAAAACTATACTTAAGTTTAAGAAATGGAAATACCTCTTATAAGTTGTGCCATATTTTGTTTGTTCAGTAACATCAGAGTCAGTGCAACTTACACAAAATTCAAATCAAGAGGAAGATGATGAATGTGAAGAAAAAAATGGCTACTTGATGGTCAAGCTGCCTAATGGTGTTGAAACTGATTATCAAAGCAAGATCAATTGATGTAAGCTTCCTTGCATGAAAATTAAGATAGATTTATGTGATATTGTTATTACAGTAAGTGATATTGTTTTTAGTAGGTTCTGATACTGTTTAAAGTACGTTGTGATATTGTTAAAGCAAGAGTGTGATATTGTGTGGCTTTGACATGTTTATTTTGTCATTTGACAGCGTGCTCATGAACTTTATCTACGTATGAAGAGGGACAATGAACTGTTCTATTCAAGATACGTAGATAACATGAAGAAGATAAGCAATTTGAAACAAAAACATACAGTGCATGAAGAGGGTACGTCTGGAAAAGGTGGTGAGAATGAAGACGTTAATGCTGAGGAAGAGAATGACAATACCGAAGAAGATACATCAGCTAAAGAAGATATTCTAATGTCTCAAACACAGACTTTCCTTAGAGACCCTGACTATCATGCCTTTATGGATGGGTTGATAGAGAGGGCTGTTGAACTTAAGAATATCAAACAAGGTTTGCCATCGTTTGACATTTGGACTGACATGCTGAAAATCCAGTACAAAGAATTGAATAAAAGATATGGGGGATTTACCGATAAGGATCTTATGAGTGATGAGGATGTAGATGGCAATGATACTGAATGTAATGAGGAAGTTAACGACGGTACAAATTTGAACAATGAAGATGAGAAGCAAACTGATGAGGAAGAGGCTCGTGTGAACGAGATTATAACAAAAATTGGTGGTGGAGTAACGGGTCCAGTCGAGGGGGAAGTAAATAAGGGATTTAATGATGACACAACACATCCGGAGACAACTCGTGCGAACGCGGTTATACCTGAAAGAAAAGGTGAGAACAGGAATGAGAGTGAGAATAATAAAGAAACAAAAGGTGCTCAAAATGATGAGGAGGACACTCGTGCGAACGAGGTTATTCCTACAACAAAATATATCAGTGATTATTTGTTCCACTCAAAAAGAATACCCGAATGTGCAGCTGTGGTGCCTAGCCATTTGGGTTGTACTTTGGACTGTGGAATGCCGGATAAGGATCTCCCTGTTGTGTCTGAATTTTTATTGGAAAATACGGATTTGTTTGAGCATGTGTTGAAGCTTCGAAAGGATGTCATGGATTATTGCTTCCTTGATGATCATAATATACAAGGAGTGTAAGTATTTAAAAATATAATAGTATTCGATAGAAATTTGTTCATATTATTGTTCAAAAACTAATCATAGTTTTTTGATAAAATTGTACAGGAATACTGTCTTTCAGTTTGGAGCCTACCATGTTATATCAAAATCCGATATTGAGTCGTTGTTGCCCGGAGAACTGATAGAACATAATGTCATCGAAGCATGGGCATTATTGCTAAATGACTTGCAAATGACAGAAAATGCCAACAACCAACCCATCCGAATCTTCTATGGTATTGAACACTCGGTATGTCTACTTCAAATACATATTTTTTATTTAATCAACTCCGTTCGTTAGTCATTCTGAAAAATTAGCAATTTGTCAAGTGTGTCAAAGAGACTTATCATGTGTCATATGACAAAACCAGGGGCCCCTAACGAAGTTGAATGTCATGAGTGAAGATGATGCTGATAGGGGAAAATATACGACAGAAGTATATGGTGCATGGAATACATGGTTGACCTTTTTTAACCAGCCGCTTAATTTGGGTGCAGATATGGTAAGAGAAATGGATAATTAACATGATAATTTTCCAAATAATGGATGATATTGTATTGCCAAATAATGATACTTTATTGCCTATGTTTTTTCTTAGGTATTCATTCCTTTACTTCTGCACGAGCATTTTTTCTGCGTGTGCATTGACTTCACGAGGAAGTTGGCGTTTTATATGGACAACAAAACTCGTGAAGATTTTGAGCGATCATCATACACAAGCTTGGCTGTTTGCGCTGTAAGTGTTTCATTAATAAAGAAAATTAGTATCTACAAAAATGTGATATTGTTAGAACAGCTATGTGATATTGTTAGACCAACTATGTGATATTGTTAGACCAGCTATGTGATATTGTTAGACCAACTATGTGATATTGTTAAACTACTTAAATTATGATTTACTTTACAAATATGTAGGTCGACACATATGCTGACTTCCTCATTAGCAAAGGTCATGAACATGGTCTACAAGCAAAGGACTTCGATATGCAAAATGTGCCCTTTATTTGGCAATCCGATGAGAGTAACGTAGACTGCGGCTTGTTCATGATGCTTCACATGATGTTTTTTGTTGGTGAGCCATTTGATTGTGAGCTTTTTAATAGGAAAAAGAGAAAGCTATATAGGGCAGAGGTTGCAGCGACAATGATATTGAGTGATAAAAATGAAAGTAGAAGTGTGGTCCTTGAGAAAGAGGGAAAAAGGTAACAAAAAGAAGAAGGGAGTAAAGGGTGGGAAAAAGAATTTTCACACTCCAAACTCAAAAATAAAAGGTTAGATTCCCCTACAAAATCTTTTATCATATACTGAATTTAATTAAGAAAACTCTGATATAGTTCATGATATAACTGCTATATTTTGTAGCCATTATAGAAGATGGTTCCGCGAGTATCTTGGGCAGCAGCAGGCGTGGAGTCTCAGATGGGCTTGGAAGCACTTTGGATTGTGGTCGGGGGAATGAGAAAATACTCCTTGTCTCCAAATTTATGAGGAATAACCAAGCCCTTCTTTCAAAAATGTTGACTTTGATAAAAGAAGTGCTTGACTACTGCTTGTTGGACGACTACGGTTTATCATCAGAGTAAGATCCTATGCATCTTTGATAAATATTAAACATACTGTTCTTGGTGAAGTGTGATACTGTATAGCTTAAACTTACTTCATCAGTGATATTGTTCTGCATAAGGTGTGATATTTCTTTAAATAACGTGTGATATTGTTTCTTAGTAACCCAAAACTAAAAATATTAATTGCAAGATTGTTGATGAAAATGCTTACATTTTTTTTGGAGCAGTGAGGTTGTTGGCCAATTCAGTGAAAAGTAGTACCTGAAGAGACGGGATATAATGTCCTTGTTGCCAAATGTGCATGTCAATACCGATGTGATTGAAAGTTGGGCAATAATTCTAAACGACATTGAAGACAAAGAAAAGTGTTCAACAAGTTTAATATTTTTTGGAATTCAACACATGGTAAGCTATTATATTATTTTATATATGTACATTTTTAGAATTCTGAAAACTAGTTTGACGTCATAAACACGAAACAGGCTGCTACACACTCTTTGAATGAACAGGAAGTGGAAGGGACAAATGATAAAGGAAATGATAAAGAGAAGATATTTCCAGTTTGGGATGACCTTATGTTAAAAAACAACGTTGCATTAAACTATGAGGCAGATATTATATTTATACCGATGGTATGGGAAGACCATTACTTCTGTGTTTGTATAAATTTCAAATGCGACATGGTTGAAGTGCTGGACAACACGATCTATCCAAACTGGGAGAAATCAAAAGTATACATGCTTGCAGATATAGTGGTATGTTTATTTAATAAATATGAAATGGTTTAACATTTGATTTTGTGGTTAATGATTGTTGGTTTATGAATAATCATTGGTTTCATAAACAAAGAAAACAGCAAATTAGTATCTACAAAATTGTGATATTCTTAGACACGCTATGTGATATTGTTAGACCAACTATTTGATATTGTTAGATATGTGATATGTGATATTGCTGCAAGTTGTTCCCATTTTATATTCTCGTATGAAGAAACATTAATGATTGTTGGTTATGAATAATCACTGTTTCCTTTTATTTTATAGGCTTCATACATGAGTGACTACCTAGAAGATAAGGAGGTACCAAGAGCAGAAGAGATAATTGATTTTGAGATTGTCAATGTCGGCTTTAAATGGCAAACTGAAGAGCTAAACAATACCGAATCTGGAAATTTCTTAATGATGCACATGATCCGGTACGAGGGGGAAATATTTGAAGCAGACTTGGAGCACAAGGTATCTAGGAGATACTATTGGGGAGAAATTGCAGCGTCCTTGCTTTTAGCTGATATAAATGAGAAAAGGACAGCTTTGCTCCATAATGTTAACCTGTTCAAAACTCGGAAAGGCAAAGTGTGGGAACTCCTAAGGGAAAATAGGAGAATCAAGGGGCCTGCTAGAAAAGAGAAAGGAAAGGAAGCACATGTTCCTGTTGAGAAGGAGAATCCTGTTGAGAAGGAGAACCCAAAGATTGACACTGAAATGCCAATACTTCGCAACTCTCCTAGGAAAAGGTACAAGAGTGTTCCAAATCATAGGGGTGGTAGGGCTAGGGGTAAAGGTAGTGACAGCAAGTAGATTGATAGACCTAGTAAGCTGTGATGTACTATGTTATTGGTAATGATATTCTGAATTAGCAAGTACATGGTGAATATTGTATCTCAGCGTTTAGTTGATTTGACATTTATGATATTGTTTTGTATACAAAGTGATATTGTTTTCTATGCAGTGTGATATTGTTTTAACTTCTGGTCTAACAATATCACATATCTGGTCTAACAATATCACATATCACATATCTGATATTAATTCCATAACGTGTGATATTGTTGGTCATAACATGTGATATTGTTATTGTGAAAAAAGTATACTTCAATTTAAGAAATGGTTCGTAACTAATTACGTGTGATTTTGTTTATAACGTGTAATGTAAACCGCAATATTATGTTCATAAACTTCTATACGTCATATATACCTCATATAAGATGCTATATAGTGCAAACAAAAGTGATATTGTTGTTCAGAACATGTGATATTGTTGTTCATAGCATGTGATATTGTTATTCATAAAGTGTGATATTGTTGTTGTTAAAAAAGATATATAATTGGCTGCCAAAAAAAAAAAAAGATATATAATTAACTAGAAAATAATAGAAGAGAAGAAGCGAGAGAATTCTTGGAAAAAATTGAAATGTGATATTCAACAAGATTCTACCTTCATACGAGAGAATGGGGACAACTTGCAACAATATCGTAAAGATTAAAAAGTTCTCTATATAAGAGAAATGAATACAAAAATTTGCACAATTGTTTATATAGTTTCTCAGTTTGCTCAATTGGTATCAGTGCAAATCCGAGAGTGAAGAAATCTGTACAAGAAATCTGCTCAATTGATGGTGTACTACGTACTGTTAAAGGACATCCGAGGGTGAAGAAATCTGCAAAAGGAATACAAACAAAACAACAAATTAGTATCTACAAAATGTGATATTGTTAGACCAGATATGTGATATTGTTAGACCAGATATGTGATATTGTTAGACCAGATATGTGATATTGTTAGACCAGATATGTGATTGTTAGAAAGGAACAATAGGAGGAAAATAACTAACCTCAGAGGCATTATCATCGGATTGATGTGAAGAAGCATGATCAGAGGATGAATGAGGACAGTTACGCTTATCATGATGTGCCATTTGCTTACAATTATTGCAAAACCTTTTCGGCTTTTGTACCTTGGCAATGCACTTTTGTTTCTTAGACGTCAACCTCTTCCCACTGCCTTTATTTTTTTATTCCACAGGTGGTAATATATGTAACTCAGTTGAAGACCGACACCCCAGGACCATCTCCAACTCTTGTTGTTTTGTCATTGTTTCCGACACCGGCTGCAATTGTTGTCTAAATGTCGTAAGCAGATGGATGAGCTCGGTTGCTTTAGGTGCAGGTTGAGCTTTTAACAGAGTCAAGGTAGAGTAGAACTCTGACCAAGCAGTTGAAATATGCATCTTGTTCACATCCGATGCCGTAAAGTCGTCCATCAACTGCCCATTTACATCATATAGGGGTATTTTTCTGGTATCTTTGTTCATATACTAAGAAGATACTTATCAGGTATCTTCTTCACCCCTTTACCTGAGAGAATCCATATAATGTGTTTGCATATGTAGCCTTTCCTCTCAAACAGCTTGCATGAACAGCTTGCATCCCAAGTTGTAGGATTAAGTGCCACAGTGTACGTCTTCCGAAACATGGAATCCTCAACATCAAGGAACCTTGTAGTGGCATCCCTCGATGAATCTCTGGCACTACATGAATGCAAAGAATCGACACACTGCTGCTGGAAATCGTAAAACAGTGACTGTGTGTAGATAGTGGACGCGTGAATCTCGAGTCGAAGAAGGGTTTTGGTTTGAGGTAGAGAGTGGTCACTATCTCTGTCAAGAGACTTTTGTCTATATCGTTGCTGATCCATAGCGCTCTGGAAGCGCAACCAAAACTCGACGAGGGTGCCACGGGGATTTTCAAACCGCTTGAAGAAGCTGTTTTCACTCTCAAACTGTTGGGTTGTTCTTAAAAGACAACCTAAAGGAATGTCACGATAATAAGCGGGAATCCAACGTTGACGAATAGAAAACATATAGCTCAACCATCCATTATCTTCCATCTGAAACTCACTGATCAACCCAGACCACCTCTCTTCAAAGTCAGACAGCTCTAGGTCACAATCTCAAACAACAGAATTTAATCTGCTTACAAAATCAGTCTCTTTCGCCACTGTTGGGCCTACCTTTTCAGGTAACTTCTGCATGATGTGCCACATACAAAGCCGATGTGTAGCTGTCTTAAAAACAGCGGGAACTGCAATCTTCATAGCAGGGCATTGATCGGTAAAGAAAAAATGAGGTTCCTTTCCACCCATAACATCTAAGAATTTCTCGAAAATCCAATTAAAATTCAGGTCATTCTCCCTAGACATAAGAGAAGCACCGAAGGTGACTGACTTCTTGTGATGGTCAACGCCAGTGAAAGGAGAAAATATCATGTTGTACCTATTAAAGAAAGAGTACTGCAATTAACCAAACCAATATCACAATATTTGACTTTGTAAATATTACAGTATCACACTTAATGTTTAACAATATCACAATTATGCATAAACAATATCACAAATATAACAAGTCTGAATATAAAATCTGCAAAAGATATATGATGTGTACAAGTAAAAAAAGAGAAAAGAGAATGTTATTCATATTCAACAAAAAGGATAACAATGGAAAAAGGATAATATAAGAGTAAGAAGATTTGCAGGATAACATTTATGTTCAATTAATAAGAATTTAATTGAGAAAATAGTTGGCAGTTAAGTATGTAAAACAATATCACAGTTTGGATGGAAGAATATCATGACTAACTGAAAACAATATCACATTTATGTTTTAAAAAAACCACACTGATGTAGTTAAATTAGTGAATCAGCAATAATTGTTGATGATATACAGTGAATATAAGAAAATAGAAGGTTCTACCTATTAGTTGAATAGGTTGGATCAAATGTCACCGCCTCACCATATAAAGAGTAATTACGACGTGCTTCTGCATCAGCCCAGAAAACACGACACAAACATTGGTCCGCATCGACATCAAAGGCATAATAAAAGCCTTCCCTCGTTTCAGAAAGTTGTTGAAGCTGATTTATAAACATTTGGGCATCTTGCTGGCCTTTGAAGCACTTAATTTCCCTTCCAAAATTCTTAAAATCAGTCAAAGAAGCTCCAATATTCTGATACCCATTAACATATTCCTTATAAGCCCTGAAACTAGTAGTTGGGCCTATATTGATCTTGCAATGATCAACGATTATTTGTTTTTGGTGTAGAGTAAGTTTTCGTGATTTTTTCTGAAACTCTTTATACTTTAGGGGACAAAGTAGGTGGTTATGAGAAGCATGAAACTGAGAAACAACAAAGAATGCTACTTGAACTTCGTCAATTGTTTTGAAGATAAGTTTGAAGTAAATCTTGGCTTTACAACCGATCCTAGTGATCTTAGTCTTCTTCGGATCATATCCCTTGCCCTTTTTCTCGTCTTCTTCAATAGGTGGAGGCAAAACTGCCTGCTTAGAGTCCCTAAAGCCTTCTCGGTTACACACAATCAGTTTTGACTTTATATCACCATTACGACGAAACCTTTTAGTTGAAGACAATCTTGGTTCAAATCCGCATGCTAATGCATAAGACTCATAAAACGCAACACATTCCTCAATTGTACAGAAAAGTTGACCTACACTAGGTGTACATTTAGGGGCAACATTTCTCTGCCATTCCTCAGAACCACCAGGGGTCACGCTCAAAGCAAGATGATTCCCAGCAGGCACATCAGCATCTTGTAAGCATAGTGGAGTAGAAATAGACTCAACAGAATTAAAGGTGTTATCAATATCTCCTAGCAGGAAAAGTAATTTGAGTTACTAGGATAACATGTGATATTGTTAGACCAGATATGTGATACTGTTAAGAGTTATATGAGATACTGAATATATATTACATAATGAAAGGTTTAGATTGAACACTATATTTCAACATGTGGTACTCTTAAAGATAATACGTGATACTGTTTAGAAGAAGATGTGATAATGAATATAGCTTAAGGAGTAAAACAATAAGGTAAAACACTAAATTTCAACATTGATACTGTTAAGAATACTCTGTGATACTAATAACAAGAATAACTAGATGAGAACAGCAATACATCGATTCAAACGATGAATAAACACATAAATTAAAAGATAATAAGATTAAATTCAGTGAAACAGAAAATAGAAGCCTAATTAATATATTAAAAATCTTGTAATTAGGTCAATATACAATCAGTCACAAAAAAAGAACAAATTAGGTCAAGTAGAAATTAGAGGAAAACAATAAATCAATTTTAAATAAAAGATGACAGCAATAAATCAATCAAAACGAATAATAAAGACATAGATTAAAAGATAATTTGATTAAAAGCAGTAAAACGGAAATTAAAAACCTAATTAACATATTAAAAAGCTTGAGATTGAAAATTGAGAATTAAAAAGAAGAGAATATAATACCTGACATTGAAATTAGAGGAATTAATGAAGAAAATATGATATAAGACGGAGAAGATGAAGATCGACGGAGAAGATGACGATGGACGGAGATGAAGATGGACGGAGAAGATGACGATCGGCGGAGATGAAGACGGACGGAGCAAAAGAACGAACGAAATAGAGATTGATCAATGTAGAGAGAGAAAATCACAGAGGAGAGATAAATTGAATGTGAATTGTGAGGGAATTGTGAGGATTGAGTGTTTATATATGATGTTAGTAAATGACGAAAATACCCTGCTAGTCATGTGTGATTTCAGTCATTGATCTCTATTGTTTAGACGGTTGAGATTAGGACTCACGGACTCAAAAAAAGAGGGTGGACTCATGTGATCCTAATTCTATATATAATAGTAATTGATCTCGTGAGTTTGGTTCTTACGGTACGTTGGTACTCACAAATATGGACCATTAGATTAAGGAAATAAACGGCTGTGATTAAATATAAAAATAAAACCAACTCAGCAAATTAAACAAGCGTGCTTGCGGGTCTTATCTTAGACAAAATGTAAGGAAGCCATTAAATACTATTATCCTCCTCTCTCTCTCCATAAAAAAAAGATCTGGGGAAAACATCATTTAATAAAGAAAATTTCTTGTTTCCATGGCTACATAAGTACATAGTCACTCGGTCATTAACTCAGTAAGTTCATCGATTCTCTTTTCGTTTACTTTACATTAAATGCCTTTCTTTCATTTCTTGAAGCTTCGCCTTGGATGACAACACGCATGAAGTGCAACCGACGTCACCTATTCAATTACCTCGTCGTCTCCGGCGGTGGTTGGAGAAGAGAGTGGCGAGTGTTTCCGGCGATGGTGTCTTCTAGAAGCGGCTAAGGTGACTAGAAGAGATGATGTACGGCGGAGGACTGAGGAGGAGAAGGTGGTATGATGTTTGCTGCTAATCATATATTCATCAGTTTTTTATTCAACTTTGGTATTGAGATCCGGCATTTGGAAGGAAATTGTTGTCGTTGACGGTGCTAGGATTGTTTAGCTAGTTTTGATGAATTGTTGATTACCTAACAACTCCAAGACTTAGAGCATGCCATTACTCTTAATGTTACTCTGTAATATTTAAGAAAGGTTACGGTGTACAACAGTTGACATCACTAGTGTTTTTTTGTCTTTATTATTCACTTAGGTATTTTCTCTTCATTAAATATCGATTAGCGAAAGGTACACTATTGTGTTACGATACAAGATTTGGGTTGCATAGACGAGATAAAAGATCAAATAGCTTATCAATTTAAACTTTTTTTGTTTTAGTATCT